>CH001998.1:142508-153321 GCA_000149265.1 Ciona savignyi
CTGTTTAATTTATTCGTTTTATAGCAGGTTGTAATCGCCTCACACTGTTTTTGTAATTGGAGATCCATTTCTTTGGAGAATTATAAAAACATGAATTAACAGTACACATGGCGGTTATTTTGCTTCTGTCCACAGAACCTAAAATCTAATCTCTGACTATCAAACTATTTTTTGATGCACACCATGCAAAGATCATAGTCTGGATACTACATACATGTCACATCGTAATCTTATATAAATGGTAGCTGTGGACAACCTCTAAAATCTAAAACTAACTTCATAGGCTGGATAAATTAACAACATACTTTCGCTTTATTTTGTGACAAACCAGAACTTGCCGCAGCAGCACTAATAAAGAGAATCAATCCTGCATTCCTTGCTCCCAGAAACTTTACAAAACCTTAGTTTGCTCTTCTGTTAAATATTTTCTAAAATAAAAATGCTGCTAAATTTTCTGGCTGTGAATCTGCGAAGACCTAGGTATTCTACAAAATTGGTACATGATTACTTAACTTATACGAGCATAAAAGGACAATAGATGTACATGAAACGTATTTGTTTAAAAATGGTTGCTTACGATGTGTAGGCACACTGATATGAAAATTGGTTGAAGATCCCAGTTGTGTTTTTTCTATATGTATGTATTAGACTAACAACTAGAGTGCAGTTTGTACCTCCGGCACATATTACTTTACGCCTGTAACTGGACGGACGTGGCTAAAAGTAGCACTGAAATGGGGCTGAACGTGGTGCTGGTATGGGTCGGGTTACAAAAGTGTATGTTTAATGTTGGTAAGAAAAAAGTTTCCAATAATATCGGATAAACGAGCAAAAGACACAAAATTGTAAGTATATATATTTAAGATTCACAACTTAATCTAATTGTAAATACTGACTACTGCGTTGCATATTTTTTATCTGAACTAGTGTGTGTGTGCCCTTTACTCTTCTAATTCAGAAAAATGCAGGTACTTGGATTGAAAGTTTGCGCCAGAAATTTAGAGATACGAGACTAATTGTTATCTTTAATAAGTTGGTACAAACCATAAGGCGCACATATGGCTTTCTTTACTCTCAACACCGCAGTGTAAATAAAACAAAGCACTGCTAGTAATGTAGAGAAGAAGCTGCACTTACGCCCACTCCTGCAAAGAGGCTAATGTAGTACATTAATTATATGGATGGACTATTTGTGGCTAAGTAAATATGGATACTTTTATTATATACAGGTGCTAGAAAATCATAAGAGCGAAAACACACGTTCAATAATTGTAAAAAGGTGTGGCACGAAGAAGAAATTACAGTTTGTTGCATACCAAACAAATCTATTTGGATCGGTGGGCAAGGGTTCCGCCTCAGAGTGTGCTCTTTACACAACACTTCTGCCGTTATACTGTTTAATTCTCTGTCTGTGAAGTGCTGGTAGAAATAACAAGTAGTAAGTACACTAAGAAAAACCTTCTACAGTCTGTTAAAGTGCAAAGACATGGAATGCCATGAAGTTCATGGCATAAACTCTTCAACGCAATGTTAATTAAACAGCATGGCTCTGGTGGACCAACTGTTTTAACTGTAGAAAGGGGAAATCTGATTGTCGAAGCCATGCTACAACCAACTATCATCGAATAGGTCCCCCTCTTGACTGACGTGATCTGAAGATGCTGGTGAAGACACACACATTGATGGATAGTAGTAAAGGCGACAGACACAACACAATTTTTAATGTTAACGGACCAGGAGATGATTGTTACTGGTTCACTAAAATTGCAGTGGAGACAAGTGCTAGGCCCACCTGCACAAAGTTGTCTCTATTTTCCATTCCTACTTAAAAGTAAATGGGCAGTTCAAGGGATTTTGTGCAAGTGAGACACTTACCCCAAACAATACAAATCCTGAATCCAACATCAATGTTTAGAATGCTGCCCTTTACGCGAGTTATCCTATCGCAAGATAAACAACTGTAAACTCTCTACTGATGGATATTAATATTCCATTAATCAACATATCACGTGCCGACTTCCTGAAAAAATAAACAACTATTCATACTAAACCATTTGAAATTGTTTTATGAATGTCGTAAAGCACAAAATCGATTCGGAGGCACACCGTGGTTTACCAGTTCAGATATTGAGAAAGGGGAAAAGGAAAAATAAACTGTAAAACGAAAGCTACTGAATAAATAATAAACTTAGATAAAAGGTGACGGGCCTACAGTTTAAACAACAAATTAGAATAATGCCGAATGAGGAAAAATACATGCGATTTCGCTACGCGCTCCCTATTATTTATCCAATTGACTTTTCCGAATGGGAGACTTTTCGTCGCTAGGTGTCTGTCTCTCTTCCCGACTTAGATCAAGCTGTTATGCGGGAAAGCGATGATAGGAAGCCAAAAGCACTTTAAACGTACGGGTTTTCGCGAAATTGTTTAAAATAGAGCAGACTATTTAACAGTAATAAGTAAGCTGTGATAATTATGTTCCATTGCTAGGTATAAAGCTGCATGTAGCATGTATGCGGTAACTAGTGTAGTGTAGCGCTAGCCTAGCTGCAGAATATCCGACCAGATCTGACTGGAAAGGATACTACCATGTCGCAATTATTTAAATGTTTATTTTATAAGATTACTCAAATATATGTCTTTAGGATAAAAATGGCAACAAATTATTGCTGTGTACCTTTATGCAAAGGAACTGGGGGTCATCGATTTCCCAGCAATGAAACCTTAAGACAAAGTTGGATATTAGCTATTAAAAGAGTGAGGACTATTCGTGGAGGAAAAAGCTGGAACCAGGCCAATATTCAACTGTGTGCTATGCTCATTTCAAAGAGGAGGACTACCTTTCTTGTAATATAAATGGTAAGTTATGCACATTCTAAAGTTGTTTGTTTTATTAATGCCAGAATTTCTAATTTCAGGATTAAAGCCACTTGTTAAGCGATTGCGAAACAACAGTATGCCAAGTGTGTTTGCTTGATCCAAGAAAAATATAGTAACAGATCAAGAGGCAAGACTTAATTAATCACCGCAGAACTGGGGGCAGAAGTCGTTGTTGAATGCGAAATAGACTGCGAAGCACACCCTGGTATTCCTGGTCCCAAAATAACAGATTCCATCCACCACACAAACTGGTTCTAGTAGCACGCACATTCACCATCACAAGTTTCAAGCAGGATAATGAAGGAATTAATTTTTTTACTGGTTTGCCAAATTTCACGACTTTTTTAATGCAGTGCTTTTATAGTTTGGGAGAAGGATCAAACCATCTCACATATTTATATCCCCTGGCACCAAATAACTTGGGCACCACTGATTTGTTTTTCCTAGTAACAAATTTTATACTCAGTCGAAAAAAAGATGTCTATTCTACTATGTTTGTCACTTTTCGTTATTTACAATGGAGAGAAATTGATATATGTATGGCCCAGCAAAACACTCGTGTTATTATTGATGGCACTGAAATTCCTGTTAAGGTCACCTTTTCAACCTATTTTGGAAAAGACGCAAGATATGGTTGTTTGTGTGATACCCATAACCAGTTGTCATGACATCTTTCAAACCAATTTGTTTATATTAAGCAAATGCTACAGACTCGTTACTGTTTACCGTGGTTTACATCAGCACAACACAGATTTGTGGATAATTAAATTTCTGGCCAATTTCACAAAGCAATTTTCAGAGGATTTACAAATTACCAAAATTGGATGAGGTCAAGCGTTTTCTTCGCTACTCATGCTCAACATTTGCTCTCACTTTTTACGTATTCTGTAATTTCTTCATGTTCAAGAAATATATCCTCTGGGTGATGTTTTAAATAATCGTGGTCATTGTATACTGCTTGTTTTAGGGCAGGAAGAACATACAATTGTCGAATTGTACTTTCAATACAACATTTCGAAAATGGGAGCTATAATTTGTTTGGTTGCGGAATCGCAGTGGACGGGGATCAAACAAATAGTTAACATGCAGGGGATTCTGTCTTAATTTGAGTGAACTGCACTTTGTGGGTTACCCGGTATATGGTTTGCTATGATGAAATGTTTGTAGTTTTTAAGTGCAAGTTTGCCTTGTTGTGATACATTTGTTTACTTTAAAGTCATTAACAGCAAAAAGATTCATAGCCACATGCTTACAACGGGCAGAAGGTCCCATTCCTGCAGCACACTCACACTGACTCTCCCTCTCTAACTTTGTCACAGTCGTCTATAAAAATATCGATTTTGTATATAACACCCTTTCTCATCTCGGCATGACATCGTGCCTCTGGATAAACGTCCCATGATGCTGGGAAACCTCAGCAATGCGAATTGACTGAATGAATCTGTCTTTGTACAATAACTCTGCCTTTTCTCATACAGACGTCCCATATTGTGACAAAAAATCATCAATGGCCTTCATACTCAAAGCAGGCATCTATAAATCAATAACAGTCACATATATTTTACATTTTGAATACGGTATAAAATATAAACAATGCAATGATAATAACAAAAAGCATATATATATATCGGTACCGATGAAACCAAACAGTTTACAATCAAGTGTCGGATAACAAAACACAAACTGTTATTAAAGGGGAACTGAAGTAAATTTTAAGAATATCTTAATAAATGGAAAACAATACGCTGATTTCAAAAATCAAATCAGTTTCTTCCAATATTTTTTTGTTAAAGAGTTATGAGCAAATATGCATTTTATTTTATGTTAGGGGATTTCCCGTATTACGTCACTGACGTTGTTGAGATTTCGTGCCTATATGCATTGTATACAATCATGTGCCAGTTTATAGGTGAATTAGTAACATAAGCGCCTGCAGGAGCGTTGTATTTTTGTTTTTTTATGGAGACTTAGCATAACACTTGTCATATAGCCTAACTGAACCAATGTACCTGCGTGACAGCTTACCTTAAGCGCGCTCATTCAGGCCTGCACGATCCTGGACCTAAGCTGAATGCTGAGGTATACAGGTCTCGTATTTAAATGACTTTAAAATAATAAGTCTTAGCAATTTATATCCTAAATCATAGAAGTGAAAACAGAACAAGAAACCTAGAACAGGAGGCAGTAAACTGTAACTGCCAGCAATTTATAGAAACAACCAGCCCTCAATCAAAGATCAGACTATGCGTTGGGAACAGCCTATTTCTTTCATGATTGTTGCTTTTCAATATATAGCCATAATCTGCAACATAGACTAGCAATGTTGTTATCAACCCCTAGGCTACAAACTGAGAGTGTGAGAGATTTGGTATACATAGGCAGAGAAGTTTTAACAAATTTTTTTTGTTTTCTTCATTTCTAGAGTAAATTTAAGTTAATGTTGTAACACTAAAATGGATGACAGTTTTCAACATTCTGGCATGGATGAAAGAAGTTTTATTGTACACAATAAAACAACACAAATTTAGTCATGTGCGTTTGAACCAAGGAAAACGTCTGAAAGTATCTTTGAAGATGCAAGCCCCATAGAAGAAAATGTTTATTTAGAAACATTACCTATTGACATGACTTGGTGCCGTTGCAAAAACTGTATTCTTATGGACATACCGCAAGAATGTTTATGCTGCATGAATGTACATGCATTTGTGCACAAAATAATGCCAGACTGGACTTGCATTACTAAAAGCCCTTATTTTTCAATTATCTGCTTGGATAAAGAAGTTCTTGAAGTTGCACTTGATGTACTGGGTTGATCACTATGTTTAAAATCATAATCAGAAACATTTAAAATTGTTGGAACTGTATTTTTCAAGTGGTTTGTTTTCATCATCTTGGCTACTCCATTGGAGTCAAATACAATTTTACTATGATAATCCTTGTCACAAATATGTGCACTACACACTGCGGTTCTTTTTCCAGGTAGTTTAGAACGCTTGCATTGTTGTATCCATTGCTTCAACCGTTTTTTGTCGTTGTGAGGAAATCGATGGAAGAGCACAGGTGGATTGGAATTTCGTGTGCTGTAATAGGAATTTGTACATCCTGGAGCAAAACAATATGCTCCAATCACTCTTCCTTCCTTCTCAGTGGCTTAACTTCAGGCATTTTACAATATCTAATAAAAAGAACTAAATTAGAAATGTAGTATATTCTTATTAACTTATTTGGGTAGTTAAGTAAAGATCTATTATATATATTCTTTACTTACTTATCTGAGTGCTTGCTGTGTACTTATTGTCAGACTACACATCAGCTACTCAACTGTGGATTAACTGGTTTTTGCAATAAGTGGTATTCTTAACCAGTAGGCTAATGCTCAGTTTCAATAACAGCAGACATTAAATGCACCACATACACAACAGCAAAACATTATACAAACAACCAAGGTAAACCATGAAAGAAATAGACTTTCCCACCGCATAGTCTAGCCTTTGCCTAATGGCTGGTTTATTTCTATAAATTGCTGGCAGTTACAGTTTAATGCATTCTGTTATAGTTTTCTTGTTCTGTTTTCACTTTTATTATTTATGATATAAATTGCTAAGACTTATTATTCTAAAGTCATTTAAATACGAGACCTGTATACCTCAGCATTCAGCTTAGGTCCAGGACCGTGTAGGCCTTAATGACCGCGCTTAAAGTAAGCTGTCACCATGTACATTGGTTCAGTAAGGCTATATGACAAGTGTTATGCTAAGTCTCCATAATAAAAACGAAAATACAACGCTCCTGCAGGCGCTTCTGTTACTCATTCACCTCTAAACTGACACATGATTGTATACAATGCATATAGGCACGAAATCTCAACAACGTCAGTGACGTAATACGGGAAATCCCCTAACATAAAATGAAATACATATTTGCTCATAACTCTTTAACAAAAAAATATTGGAAGAAACTGATTTGATTTTTGAAATCAGCGTATTTTTTTCCATTTATTAAGATATTCTTAAAATTTACTTCAGTTCCCCTTTAAAGTGTTCATATCTATTAAAAAGAATGATGTATCATTGACACATCCAATTTTATTTTTTGTTTTCGCTGCAGAGTTAGCCTAACCACTAATGATTTAAAAACACAAAGCATATACCAAAGAAATATATTGTACCTTATTTAAATACAAACATTGATGATGTTGATGGTTGCTGGCTATTAAAATTGAAGTTGCGTTGATAACTTTCCAGTCTAAAATTGCAATCTATTAAATTTATTTCGCTTCTCTTAATACCGGTATCAGATTACAAACTCAATACTGAATGGTGCTTCGCACCTCTAGTCCTGAAGAGAGTGGTTCCTTTTACACTTAGAATTACACGAGATAGGCAATAAATAAGCCTAGTGCCAAAAGGTAGTATGTTTTATTAAAATAAAATCTGTATTTGCTGTACAGTACATTACCGGTGTCGGTAGCCTACCGTTACCTCTCCACTAAGTCTCCTTTTTTACCGCTAACTTTATCCCCTCTCTTACGTTACCTCTTCTTTTAACTTCAAAATGGTCAAAGCGCCAAATTTATACATTTCGGGCATTTATAGTTGCTGACTCTACTCTTACTTGGTTAAGTAAACAAATCGGGGTGCAAGGATTAAAGCGACGTAGTCTATTGGTGATTTGATTGACAGCTTGAAATGTAATTTTCTGTGCTATCATTGGGCAACGGACATATTTTATGAAGCAAAACGCGTACATAAAAAACGCGAAATTCAATCTACTGAAGCAAAGCTGAATTTAGTTATTATTCGGACTAAAAATGCATTTTATTATCATTGTTTTATAATACAGAGTTGTCGGACAACTTCAAACATTCGAAAGCACTCGTTTTTTAAAAAAAAAAGCAACCTGAGTTTGATCAGTAGTATGTATAACAGGGGTGGGCAACCTTTTTCGGCCTGGGTGCCAAAATCGGCTAAAATTAATGGAAAAATCCTTCCGCGTGCCAACTAACAATTCGTGTGAACATACTTTTTTATTCTTAAAGGTGCCTGTTTTGAAAACAATGATTTAAATTTAACAAAATAGTGCAAACACAATATAACAAAACATTCACAATAAACATTCTCAAAATGTTCAAGTTTTATTTCTAAAAAAAAATATGTGTTTGAATAGAATTAAATATATCTCGTACATCAGTTTGAAGTTTCTTAGCTGATGGTCCTAACATTTGGTAGGATCAAAAAAACGAAATAACTTTTTAGACGGTACACAGTTTGAGAAACACTGGTCTTACTGGCTGGTTTCTCAACTTGTAGTAATGATTTTTTGGACATCCGTCTTAGACACAGGTTTCATGAAAACTTTGTCTGATATGACCTAAAAGAGTCGGTTAAATTCAGATCCAACCAACTTCTGCGGAGGGTTACATGTGAGTGATGGGAAAGCAGGAGAGGAAATCTGAGGCAAAGTTTTTAAAAAATTCCTAGCACATTTTGGACACATAAGTAAGGTCCGGATATTTATTAGGTGCAAGAACCAATTACCCATGCTTATTATTTTCTTTGTGTTTGGACACCATTATAGTTTTTACAAGAGGTTTTAACAGTACTTTTGCAGTTCATCAACTGTCATTCCTAGAAAATATATGGCGGTAGCCACAATCTACAAACAATCCGACAGAACACATCTCCTCGATATTAGCTTGGGTGTTTAATTTATCCCGGGCGGAATCTTTAACAAACCTTTCTTGGTTTTCTTTTTCTGGACGCTGTCTTAACTAACATCCAAGTTTAAGTATATGAATGAACAAAAGCGTTAAAACAATTTTGGTTTCATGGAGGAATGCTGTAACGTCATAAAGTTACAAAGGTTTAAGATAGTTGCAAGGTAAGCATATGCTGTACCAGCACTAAAAGTTTCTGTGTTTTTTCTCCAGTTTAAATTAATGGCATTTAAACTTTCAATTATATCTAGTGATGGAACTATGCTTTCTATTTGATTTCTGTAAGTTCTGGCAATAGACTTGCTTACTGGGTTGCGCTTTTCAACACCACTTGTTGATAAATGGTGCTCGTAGTCATCAAGAATTTTTTTATAATTGCCTGTTCCAATCTTGCAATTTTTTGCATTAGTTTATTCTGAACTTTCAGTGTTGATACTGTCGCTGTGGTTTCGCTTACATTAAGCTTTTAAACCTTTTTACAAAAGCTGCATATAAATTCTTAAAATAAATGATACTTTCCAACTTTATCCTCCTTTACTTATATTCTGACATTTATTTCTCTTACTTTCTGCAAAGATTATAAAATAAATAAAGCTGAACAAAATTGGATAAGGGTTGGTTCACTTTCAAGGTTGGATTGAAAAAATAAAGGTTATATTTAACTTTCGAATTTAAAATATATAATATACCAAACCACCCAAGCATACTTTTTGTCAGTAAATGAACTACAATGTTTTTTTTCTAAAATTTCTTTTTAATTCTTTATTCTGTCACAGATTAAGATCTTTTACCTTAAAACAATAATGTAACAATAAAAGGTAACCAAATTGCCTTTTTCCAGTGGGTACACCATACAAGCAACAGGTTTTTCATTTGGTAGTTCCGCTGCCAGTCTATAAATTAGTTCAACGCCATGTGGGTAGTACGTACATATGGTTGTTCCAGATATAAACGGCAGCGGATCCTATGACCAGGTTCCGGCCAACCTAATAATGCCCTGGAATTGGTGAATACCCGACGTGATCTAAACCTCCTCCAACCAGGCGCGCCGAACGTACGAAGAAAAGCCAGGAGGTGATGCGAGAATTGGGAGAAAATCAATTTTGCGTTCAGCGCGAAAAAATGTATAAGCATTAATTGCCCAAGAATGCGACTCATGGACATTTTAAACTAGGACCTTAAAAATAAAAAAAATCTCGATCTGGTACCGATTTGGCATGATTAGTATATAAATAAGTTTTATTAAATAATTTGGAGCCTTCGTGTTCGTCGCGCTGAATTGCATGCGAGTAACGCCATTTAGTATGTGGGCACCTACCTGGCCGTTCATGACGCTTAGGTGACTAGAATGGCCTAGCTTCTCCGACGGATATATTATAAACAGCAAAACTCTAATTTCAAACAGACAGTAGCGGAGAAGAACCCACTAATATAGACAGACGCATGGACTGTCGACAGTCCAGCCGAGCTTTTATCGCCATCGCTTCATCTTTTTTGAGCCAACATTAAGTGTGTAGTATGTATGTTCGACGGTGCTGGCTTGATGTTTGTTGATCTTTGGTTGCAGAGCGACGTCGAAGTCTCTTTATTTTGACGCTCTGCAGCGCTAAGTTTATAAAAAAAAATAGTTATACTGGTCTGGAAGTAGCCCTGCATATACTACACAATCATCTATCTACCTGTATTGCTGCAGTTTAGGTAGGGTGTTATAAAACTGGCTTGTGTTTTGTCTGTTGGCAAAAAAATGAAACAGCGTCTTTGCTTCCAAAAACCGAAAATTTGCCTTGATTGAGGCCTCCAACTGCAGCCCCGATACTACCCAAAGCTTCACACTTCAAATGTTGTTTTATGTTGTCAAATTTAAATGCAATGCGTTGTTACATCTGTGCTTCACCGCTTGTACTAATTATTGAACAATTATATGTTGTTTTATGCAACTGGTCGCTAATGCCACTCTCCTTAAACAAATAACCCAATTAATTATTATACATTCTAAAGTGCCTCAACATTAATGTTTTTCTGGCACTACCTTCAGGTAGGTACTGGATCCTTATTATTAGGGAATTTTTTAGCCCACCTTTTTTGTACTGTGGATAGTTCTGCCCACTGTCTGAAATCTGCAAACATACGGAAATATATATTATATTCGGTATTTAAAATCATTGACCACAAAGGATTTCGAAATCATAGACCTAAAGATGTTCGATAATATAAAAT
>CH001998.1:153421-196158 GCA_000149265.1 Ciona savignyi
GCCTAATTCACTTAATGTCTTTAATGTAGATTGACTAGCTTCTGTTGCTGCTTGGATGCCAGGTACATCGACTGAAAAACAGTATTAGTAACCAGAACAATGCAATTGTGGGTATTTAAGATTATTCAGATAAATAACTAAATCTAAATTATCTTGTCTGTCTGTTACAAGAAACGACATTTCGTCGTCACAAATCAGATTGTAAGCTATTACAACTACCGTTACCAAATCAGATAGTAAGCTAATTACAACGAAATACATACAAGAAACGATATTTTTTGTAACAAAATAGTTGAAACGAAATTTCGTTACCAAATGAGATTAATTGTATGTAAGTAATATTTAGGAACGAAATACCATAGGTGCCATATGTATTGATTGGTTCGATTGACATTTCTTTGTCAAATGGTAACTATATGTTTTGCAAATTGTGCAGTATCCTTTTTTTCTGGTGTGCGGCCACGCTCTTTAAAGTCGAATTTGCCGGGTCGGGTTATCGCTACCCAGCGTCCTGCAACTTTTATCAATTTAGGGATGATCATGAAAGTGTCGATGAGTCCCGAAAAAGAAGGAATACTTTTTTTACCTCATTTATACTTTTTTGAAATTACTTTAAGCAATGGACTGGGGGTACACGGTCAAAATCTCCAAAGGTGGTTTAGGATATTTGGCTTCAACATTTATGATAGTGCCAGACGTAAGATGTTTTTTGTTTATAAATTCTGGGTCCCTAAAACTCTGTAAATGCGCCCTTAAACGAATTGATCACTTTCTACTTTGCCAGAAAGTTTAATCATCGAGTCGGGCGAGACAAGGGAGCCGCTACTGGTCACTTGTCTATTGTAGTTGATTAGAAGGAAGAATGAAATCGTAATGAAACTTTGTCATTTGTTGGAGACAACAACATGGTCGATCTAGATATTCAGAAACCAAAAGTTTGGTTGATAAATCCAGGGAAATTCCCCTGGATCGTTACAAACTAAAACGGTATTTTTTCCAAAAATTTAGCTCCATTTCAATCAGATTTGGTGGAGATAGTGCATTAGTTAGTCACTGCTTTCTTTACTTCTTAATAGTAATACCCAGGAAAATACCCTAAAAATTATGATTTGGTCCTACCTAATTCATGATGATTGTGACAAGCATATCGTCCGACATCTTCAACAAGGGCTCTTGACAAATCGCATTAAAATTTCAAGAATTCTTAGATAACATTACCCAGAAGGAGATTCTCCGAAATCGGGCTGTTTCCGGAATTTAGCTTCATTTCAGTGCAGCGGTTTAATTTAAAACATTTGTGGTGAAATAACACGATTGGGATCCATGCGTTTATGCTTGCAGAAACAAAGTCTAACTACATTCTTGGTTTATAAAATACAAGTTGTGGTTGGGGACCCTGGTCCCATTAATATATAGCATACAAAATGTGTTTTACAAATAGGGGGTGGTTACACACGTGGTTGATGACACACTCTCTAGTCTTGTAGCGAATAATTTGGGGGTTTATGGTAAGTATTGGATATAGATAACAAACAATCTATTGATTTGTGTTGGTTTTAAGACTTCAAAACCAACGTTTTTAGCGAGAAAAATAAAGATGAAGGCGACATCAACTATCGCTATTCTCGGCTATTATGTCATAGATCTAGTGTTGTATCAACAACCATCGCGTTGATCTAAAATAAGCTTCTTGGCTTATTTTAGATCAACCATCGCTTTTGCTTACGACTAAGTTCCTTATTGATACGGGAACTTCTTCGAGTCTCCTACACCTATAAAAGACGAATTATCGAATGAGACTTAATTGCTTCTAATGCAGTGGTTCTCAAACTCTTTAGAGTTGGGACCCACTAATAATTACCACAATTTATGGCGACCCACTTAACTTTATATATAGTTGTTAACAACTTTCTTTCAACGATTAAATCAGTGCCACTTACATGCCAGAAAATCTGATTTAAATTGTAACGGTTCCATGACAACTGAACCCCTTACAACTGAACCCTTTACGACTCTACAATTAAGCCAGCCTCTTACAACTGAACTCTTTTTAACTGAACCCCTTTAAACTGAAAGAAACCCTTTACAACTGAACCCATTTCAATTAACCCTCTTTACAACTGAACCCCCTTTTCAGTTAAAAGGGTTCTGTTTAAAGGGGTTCAGTTGTAGGGGCTCAGCTGTAAAGGGTTCAGTTGACTGGTCACCGTTGTAACATGTGTGAGAGACGAAAGGTTCAATGACCTGAGGTCAGGTGAAGATCACGCCACGATTCAAGACTGTGTGATGTCACAATTATGATAATTTCCCCTTGATTTTTGTATAGAAAATAGCCAGTATAGTTAATCAGAGCTTTCTATAACTTTTCACGACACACCAAGATTCCTTTCGCGACCCATAGTTTGAGAAACGCTGTTCTAATGGATCAGCAGCCCTAGCAACATACGGTGAGCGATTTGTTAAACTGGACCGCGAGGTAGAATTGCCTATATTGGGTGCCGACTTTCTTGAGCATTTAAATCTGACTGTACATTTCAAGTTGTAGACTAAAAAATGAAAAAAATAACTTTTTTTTTACCGAGCCAAGTTTCGAACCCACACCAGAACCGTTTTTTGTATAAGAGTCGGTGGTATATGTATTGGTCGCGTTAACCATTCGGCCACACGACCGTACACGGTTACGCGAGAGTCATAAACTAGAGAGACGCATAATAACTTATCAAAACATTACACGACTATCTCAGATTAAATTACATGTTCTGGAAGGAAAAGTCATTCATTCGCATTGGCATAAATTATTGAACGAAACAGCACTGCATCACCCCCACAACAACCCCTGGAATCGATTACTAAGTCTACATTTCAATTGCTCAGCTGGTCAGACGAAAGAAGCTTTTATCGATCAGACTGCAACTGGATTGATTGTCTACACACCAAACTAAGCCAAGTTTGTAGGCCTATGTATGAACTATTTTACCAGAGACATTTATTTCATAAGCCCTTGAACCCAAGAGCTACACCTCCTACTACATCAATGCTCTTTCGAAGAGCACTGTCTAAATTATTTTGCCTACCGCCTAAGGAACTATTGACAAACACTACATTTAAAAGCTGTATATTGTGACGGTCGAACTTTAAAGAAAGTTCCAAGAATTCAATTTAATGAAACCCCCGTTTCCAGTTGTTACACACCCGTTCGTTACGGATTAGCGCATAGTATGCAGCCATAGATAGTCGTATTTAATACGACTAAAGCATATTATGGTTGATCGCGCGATATTTTGTAAAATCATCGCAATTGTTACGCATGAATTATTTTTAGATTGAACAGTGTGTGGTGGTAGCGTACGTTGGTGTAGCCTAAAAATACACAATACCTCTTACAACGGAAGAAACTCCACCGAGAATAGCGGGCTATACCGACCCACCAGACGTACGACGACAAACTGTGTCGTCTTCTCTGAAGAAAATATTTGCGGTTAGAATGCCATGCCATCATCTAAGAAAGGAAAAATTTACATTAATGACACACAACCAAACACAAGGAATTACAATCAATAAGTCCGTTTACATGATGATTGCTAAAACGGATCGGATTAAGCACCAAACGGATTTGAAATGACGTCACACAAGTTTCAAATCTAATCCGTTAAGTGTCGCATTTACATGACGCTTTTTTTGTTTTTAGTATGTAATTGGATCTGACTTAGGATGTATGTTTTGTTATGGATTATTATAGGTCTAGTCTAACTAGCCTACTCTATCTAGTACTCTCTGCAACAATGGTAGGCTAACCACATGTTTCCTTTCTCCTATTCTAACGTTGTTGACTTTTTTATATACAATTTAAAGGAAACATGGATAATCAGGAAAAATATGCATTATGCTTGTTTGTTTTATTAAAATATATCTATGATTGTATCATTGCTGTTTTGGACTCGGAAGAACAGTCAAAACATAACCCGATGAAATTTCTGACTGTTGTATTTTGACTATAAACCGGATGGACGAACTGGAAGAGTATGGATGTACTACCAAAGGTAAGTCAATCCAAATTGGGTACGGTACGGTGGTACCTGAAACTGCTGATGAAATTTGTTTCTAAGTTAAGTATAATAATGATGTGTTTTTATTAATTTACCGGTGGATAGTCCTAGTCAAATATGAAAATGTTTGTGCAGTATGTGTATATCTTTAATACAAGCCGCCATATCAATACATATGAACTAATTGTGTTTATCATTCCATTCAGAAGCGGGAAGTATTGGGAAGCGGATGTCTAAAACTATAATACTAAGCCCGTTTACATGGTGCATGCTCAAACGGATGGGATTGAAAACCAAACGGATTTGAAATGACGTCACACACGTTTCAAATCTAATCCGTTAAGTGTCGCATTTACATGATGCTAATTTTGTTTATTGTTTTTAGAATGCAATTGGATCTGACTGCTGATGTTAATGTTGTCGGTTAGCCTAGTGGAATGTTAGCGTATAAGTTATGTATTGTCCTGGATTACAATAGTTTTGATTTAGTCCTACGACTTTTGATTTAACACTTTTTGCGATGTTAACCTAACATTAGACACACCAGGCTTGCTAAATTACTGTAATACCTGGCGGAAGTTGTGTTTAAAAGTCAAACATCTAAAAATTAAAGTTTTACAAGTTTGCAAACTTCTTAAGCCTAAATTCAAATCCCAATCCGTTCCAGAAAACCGCTCCTTTTATCGGATTGGAAACATGACATCTCTACGGTGGCCCATAAGGGCAATCCTGAAATTTTATTTCAGTCAATAAAACTATTTCATAATCGACAAAAATATTTTCAAATCGACAAAAATATTTTCAAATCGACAAAACTATTTTCACAATCGGCAAAACTTTTTTGTAGCAAATCGGCAAAACTCTTTTGACAATCGGCAAAACTATTTTCACAATCGGCAAAACTATTTTGACAATCGGCAAAACTTTTTTGTAGCCAATCGGCAAAACTTTTTTGCCGATCGGCAAAACTATTTTGACAATCGGCAAAACTTTTTTGTAGTCAATCGGCAAAACTTTTTTGTAGCCAATCGGCAAAACTTTTTTGCGGATCGGCAAAACTATTTTGACAATCGGCAAAACTTTTTTGTAGTCAATCGGCAAAACTCTTTTGCCGATCGGCAAAACTATTTTGACAATCGGCAAAACTTTTTTGTAGTCAATCGGCAAAACTCTTTTGCCGATCGGCAAAACTATTTTGACAATCGGCAAAACTTTTTTGTAGTCAATCGTCAAAACTTTTTTGTCGATCGGCAAAACTCTTTTGCCGATCGGCAAAACTTTTTTGACGATCGGCAAAACTTTTTTGACGATCGGCAAAACTATTTTGACGATCGGCAAAACTATTTTGACGATCGGCAAAACTATTTTGACAATCGGCAAAACTTTTTTTTAGGCATTCGGCAATACTTTTTTTAGAAACGTCAAATCTTTTATTCACTGTTGACAAAAGTATTTCGAGTCGACAAATGTATTTTTGAGACGGAAAAGTAATTTTGATTAGGTTTTAAGCAAATGCCGTTAAATGTCTTCACAAGGTTTGTCAAAGGACACAAAACAACGGTCCTGCGCGCCATCACTAAGCCAACCGTCCGGGCAACTAGGCTTAGCTTTATGATGCCGGGCAATTGTATTTCGATTTATTTAACAATATTGTTTGTGTTTTTGTAAAAATATTATCATACTAATAATGCACAGGCATCATAAAGCTAAGCTTCTCAACCGTCCAACTTCTACGAGGTCGAATATCAAATGGGGAGAGAATTAGGCGATAATAGCAAAAAAGAAAGGATATAGTCGTTCTGCATGAAACAATGAGATAGCCTACAGCCAATCAGAACCGCCACAGTTTTTTACTATGTTGAACATGCTTCATATATTATTGTCAACGACAGGTAGTTGAAGACTAGTAAACGTGTCTTTGCTATTGTTTGACGCCGAAAACACAATAAACAAAATCTAACTGGTTTATTTTTGTCACCTTGGCAAACTACACAACTGATTGCTGAATTGGTTTTATTTTTAACACAAACCAAACCCAATCCCACAGGTAACAGCAGTTAGGAAAGCAGAAAGCATGGTGTCATCAGAATTAATGTGTACAGGAAGAAATGAACAAACAAATGATCATGTATCTATTTTATCGTTTAAATAAATTAAAAATATTGTTCTTACCTTCATTGTAACACCTCTCAATGAAGTCAACAAAGCACTTATAGGTTAACACTTCAAGCACCTTTTTTGAAGTGCCTTCGTCTGAAAACTCCGCTTTTAAATTTTTTATCAAACTGTCGGAATCCCAGTCAAGAATGTTGGTCTTACAAAAAACGTGTTGAAACAGATCGAGGTTTGTATTTATAATCCTTCTTAAACCATACCATTCCAATCCCAAAGAAATTTCATTAAGTTCAGTGACATACGGCATGATTTTTGTATGTATGAGTATGGAACTGAAAAAATAAAATAAGGTAAAGTAAATAAAGGTACATTAAAAACCGGTAAACATGTTATATCTTATATTCATAACACAAATAAGTAGTATTAATCCCGCCGCATAGGTCAGACAGTTGGATTGAAATCAGCAGCTCGCTTCGCTGATTCTGTCTTTGTGCAAGGCACTTAACAGACATCACCTGAACCGATGAACTAAAATCGTGTTTTGAACTAAATTGAAGGAACGTTGAAATCATATATATATATATATATATAAAACACATCAAAAGGTTCGGTAACCAAACGGTGGATTGGCATGAGGTATTTCTCATTCACAGGGATAAACCACGAATATCATATTAGCTTAAGGTACATCAGTTCTATCATACAACTCACTGTAGCACTTGCATCTTGTTGGTCAGCGATGCACAATTAGGATTTCCACGGTAACCAATTATCTCAAGCATTGAGCATGCTTCATCCGTTTGTAGGGCACATGTAACTTCTTCATCGGTTTTACAATCATATATCTAATATTGCGGAAAGGTAAAAAATAGGCATTAAGGTTAAACTTCTAAAATACAATTCCAAAATAAATTTTAACAAATATTTTAAAATAAAAAAAATGTATGTTCGTGAAGGCAACTTGACATCCCAAGACAGTTTAATTGTCAGACTATTTGTTATATGTGAGTTTGGGACTGATAGCAGGGTTGCCATTTGGCCTTTTTCACGGCCAAATTTCAGAAATTTGGCCGTACCAAAATTGCGTCGGACGCGAAAAAAATAGTTTGGCCGTGCGGAAAAATCTGGCCGAATTTGGCCGTATAAGCATAGTGTCAATTTTTTGGCCAAAACGTCATATTATTTTTACGCTACAGTAGAAATAAAGGGAAAAAATATATATGGAAATAAATTAATAATATCAAATGTCTCATTCCATAAATCACAAAGCTGATTATGACGTTTTGAAATAAAATAATAGTATTTGAATGGGTTCGACAAATCTTGAGGGAATTAAAATTATTCAATTTTTCAACAAATAAAGAGATAAATAGCCCAATTAGCTAAATTAAATGGTTTATTTTGTACTTGATACAATTTGGCCGAATTTTGGCCGTAAAGCAAACACAGTTTGGCCGTAAGGCAGATTTTCCGTCTGGCAACCCTGACTGATAGATGTACGGGAACGAAAATCATTTTTCAAAAAGAAATTTGGATGCATACTAAATTTGTATGATGCATATATCTATGTCATGCTGGTTTACATTACATTTATTTAAACTTCAGTAGAATTTAAAATTTCCTCTGAACAATGTCAGGACAACAAGGTAAACTGTTATAAAAACTGTTTAAAAAGGTAAACTGTGTTTAAAAAGTTTTTTTAAGGAACCTAATAATTAGTTAGTACAGACCCCTTTTTTTCAATTTAGAAATACCTGTTGGTATAAGGACGAAAATGCACAATTGCAAATTTCTGAAGGTATACTAGAAAGTGCCTCATCCATACCACCAAATATGTATTTATACATCCACACAGAAAGAAAGCCTGGTCCTGGCCCCCCATTGCTTAAACTTGCTGCAAACAGATTTCCAATTGTCCTCGCTGTCCCATCAGCAACACTAATTAAACCAAATGATGGGCAATATCCATCACCATCAAGTTTAAAGTAGTGATTCTTGACATCATTCAAGGCATCTATACAAATACAAAGAATATAGGTAATAAAAGTGTATTTGTACAAAAATGAAAAATCCCCATTTATTAGTATCCACATATCTGCATTTTGGGTTAGGTCATTAATTTTTAGTTAGGTCATTTTTCTCCAAGGGAAAAACAACAACAGTCGTTACAACACAGGAAATTAGTCTAAATATCTTGTTCCCATTGTCGGATTAGCAAAACAATTGCAGTTTTTTTTAATTTTTAGGTTTGTTGAATTATACCTATTTTGTTACAGACTAACTTCTTATCCCCTATATCACTCTCTCAAAAACATTTTCAGATTTTTTTCAGAAACACAAGAAAAGTTTAGATGCTGCTTCTAAAAACGTTTTTGTACTCATTACTTGATGTGATGTTTGCTGAAATGCTTTTAAAAACTTACTACATTAATAATTAAACAAAAAGTTAAAAACTAGATAACATGTACTTCTGACTATCAGACATACCAAAATAAAATTCTCTCGACACTCCTCCTGTGTCAATTCCATCTTCACCTACAAATGATATGATGTATTGACTAGAAGCTTTTTGCTTATTCCATTTTTTTTGAAAAAACTTATGAAAATCTGCAAAAGCAAAGCCTCTCCGAATAGTTATCAAAACTGTTTCTTCCCCGGCCATGTTTACTTTTTTTAACTCTTCTTTCAGCTTTTCTCTTATTTCTTCTGGCCTTAATTTGTTTTTCAATGTCGGTAAATCGTCTTCAAAATCATACTCGTCTGTATCTATAACATCTGGAACTGTCATTGTGTGAGATAAAAATGGTTGCTGCCTGCTGTTTAAACACGCATCCGCATGCTCCTCAATTTCTTCCATTGGAAACTTTTGATTACACATTGGGCACCTCATCAGAAATTGCTTCCTATTCTGGGCTCTATAAGTAAATAAGACAATCACAATTAGTGATACGATAGGCAAAGTAGAATTTAAGCTCCAAGTGCAGGGTTTGAATTACAATTTTAAATTAGTGAAAAAATAGTGCTAGAAAATGAGCCATCAATTATTAATCATGTAGCTTGGAAAACTCTGAGTATTAACCACAAATATTGAAGAGTAACACAACTCAATGCATCATCATACATATATGACGATGGATGGATATAAATAAATAGTAATATTGAAAGGAGTTCCGGACTTTTTTTCGATTTGCAGGCCGTCGCTTTAAGACTTTTAAGTTTGTTGGATATATTTTTAATAATTTTGTACATTTTTTCGTATTTATTGGAAAAAGCAAAATACAACTACAAGAGTGTTATAACGAAACAATATTTATTACTATCCAAGTCCAAAACATCTTTAAAGTTAGTTTGCCCCTTCATGTACCTTTATTAACACCCCTTGGCAAACAGAGATTCGCGTGTTTCTTTCACTTGACTCATAAACACGCAATCTTGACTCATAAACACGCAATCGCCAATATGAATGTGAGATTAAAGGGAAGTGTTTCTTTAATTTGGTTTTTAAGCAACGGCAGAACGCAAAATATGGGTTTATAAAGAAAACGGCGGCTGTTTTATTTTAATACCGAACAATTTATATAAAAACAAATTTATAATCTAAAATTGATTAACGCCGAGTTAATATAATTTTGTATTTTGATTCCAGACATTTTGTATTCGTTTAGCATGTATAAATATAATCTAACGTTATATCGGTCGTTTACGTATTGCAATACTCAAACAATATAAAGAACCTCGTTCTATCAATATTTATTATCGGGCCTAATAGGTTATTATGATTCTGTTTATTTGTGGATATAAGTAGTATTAAGTTAAAATTAAACAATCAGCGTGTGAATGGTTGTTTATATTACGTAAACAATTAAACAATCGACCGGAGGATGTGGGATGTATAGTTAAAGTTTAGTAATCTTTTGAAATAATAGGAATTTGTGTGTTATTTAGGTTGCGATTTTTTTTCTGTGCTTCAAATTATTTTTTTAAATAAAAACATTGTAAAAAATACCGTAATGAGTAAAAAAACTAGGGTGGCAAGTATGGTATAATTTATATGTTGCCAATTGCACCCCGCATTTTTTTACTGGGATGGCATGCCACCCCTGCCACCCCGGAAATCGATGCCAGTGTTATATATATATATATATATATGAAACTGTAATTTGGATTTCAGTAAACAAATTTAAATAAACACCCATCCTGATTTATTCTTCTTAAACTTTTCTACCAGTACACAAAAACAAAACTTACATGCTTCCAGTATTTGAGGTGGACGGACCAGAAGTGCAAACACTATAAGTGTTATCACTAGATGTTGTTTCTTTCTCCAAATCTAGTCTGCTTTTTACATCCTCTTTTTCTTTACAAGCACAAAGAAGAAACAAAATTTTTGAATACGGCTTCCCCAGCTCCGCTTTGTATTTGGAAAGTACAAACTCTTTTTCTGATCCTGGAATAGTTATTACTTCCTTTCCATCTGGATAAAATAAATTATAGGAGACGGAACTGTTAAAGTTTTGATTAAAGTTTTTTCTCTTCTCAATTGCATTATACTTTATTTCATCGGCAGTTGCACATTTTTTCACTTTGATAGGAAGGCTACTTCCCCTAATTGTTTGTAAAAAACCATCATCTAGTAAACTTGCAAGTGCAATATTTACGGTAACCAACTCAACATTGCATTGTTTTTTCTTTCTATCAGAATGAAATGATTGTCGCTGTTCGGATTTCGTTGACTTGAAAAATTCAAAATTTAATACCCTCTTTAGCGGGTTCTTAGCAGTAGTGCTTGAGGGTTCCTCTTCACCAGTGGGGTGGGAACAATTGGGGCAAAACTTGAAGCTCTTTTCCAAACTATGTCCACAAGTTTTACAAAACATTGTGTTTTTTTACAAAATAAGTTTTCTACAATATGTATAAAGAATTTCTTTACCTACATATAAAGTAAACAAAGTTATTTTTTAAGAAAAAAAGCAAGCATTAGTGCTACTAAATTGTTTATACTACCGTAACAGTAAAAAGTAAGACCCAAAAATATCACTAGAACAGAATTTTTGTCAAACTTTGGTCCTTAAGTATGGAGTAAATGCACACAAGGGCCGTATGCACAATCTTGCTAATTTTTAGCACTGTGTAATACAGTTTCATATAAATGTAATGCATCTTGCCATGAGCTTGGAGCTCTGATTTCAAGTTCTTTCATAACATACTCGCAATACTGTAGATCAGGGATGTCCAACCTGCGGCCCGCGGGCCGCAGTGCGGCCCACCTGAGATTTTTGTGCGGCCCGCTAGTCATTTTTACTCCAAGTAGTATTTTGAACTTTAAATCTTGGCCTAATTCAAATGTATCTGTCAGCTTTTAAAGGCACAGTAAACATCAAAACTGCAGAAAGAACCCGACGGACGACAAAAACTTATCTCAGTGACTTTGTATTGCAGAAACGAGTTTTTGTTTCTTTCTACATGTTTGTTATTTGTTCTTTTTTTCAAAGATGAAATTTTAATGGCCCTTTAATTGTTTCTTTATGTACTCATTTACGGTTGGAAATAAGGGATCGCGAATCGCTATTCGCAAACCGTTTTCTAAAGTTCGCGAATTACAAAATTTAACAAAAGCGCGAAAATATAAATTACCGTTACTGATTTCGCGCACTTTTAATGATAAATCCTCAACACGTTAATATAACACTGTTTGCCTTCAACATAACATTATTTATTTACCTTGGCTTTACTTTGCATTATTGGCGTATAATAATCATTTCCATCACAACGCAATAATCGCCATTATGCGTTAATATACCTCGATTCCTTTATTTATGATTGGCGAGATGCGACACACCCCTTTTGAATTTACGTTTATTGCAATTTATCATTACTACTAAATAACGGTACTGTCTGCTTTATGAAATAAATATCTTTTTGATCGTTTAAGGCAATTTATCATAACCAATTTTTTCACGCGCTCCTTATCCGCGCATTTCGCAAATCATTTCAAAACCATTAATTCTAACCCTGCCATTTTTATTGAAATTTAATAGGTTCTGCGGCCCATTAAATTATTTTAAGTAACAATGCGGCCCACTACAATAAACGGTTGGACATCCCTGCTGTAGATATTCAGTGTTTTCTGTTTCTTCAATATTATTAGCAATAACCCGATTTTGAACTTCAGCAAGTTGCTGGGAATCAACTTCATGAAGGTAATTTTTGGCTAAATTCATTTCAGGAAAGCTGTAAATTGCATCTGGTCGGCCGGAAACAGTTTCAAACCTTGATTTTCTAATGTAATGTGAATTCCAGTGTTGTGAAAAAAAATTGATTTCTGTGCGTAAAATTGGGGAAAAGCAAAACCACAAGACTTCTGATTGCAAAGTATTACCGGGAACAAATATTTCACGCTGAATTAAGTCCCGGAAGAAATTTATCCACCAGGTGGTAACACTTTTTCTGAGTTGTGACCACCAAGCCTCAATTCTTTGGTTATGTGGAGAAGTTCCATAAATGTGTGCATCTTCGGTACCAATTAAATAGCACTGAGAGGCCGCAATTAAACCATTTTCCGTACCACAATCTGACCTAATTCTCATAGGACATCCGTTTAACTCTTGAATTGAAGTCAAATAATTTTTACATACTAAAGCAGGATCACTATTTGACCGCATAAGTTCCAACCAAATAATTTTACGACTAAACCCATCTATACATCCATGCAGTGCAAATCCGTATGGTTTAAGCTTGTCATAGCCATCAATATGCCAACAAAAATTTGGCCCCGGAACAGTGTATTCTCTCCTACGAAGACACTTTGACTTTCGCAAAGCACAGCCTTTAGGATCTACAATTTTTAATACTCTTCTTACTTTTTCCCGAGATACCATAAAACCGTCTAATCGTAATGCATGCCACATTCCACGATATCCCATTAAACAAGAAGAGCTGTTTACCCGTGTTCGGATCTCTTCTTCAATTTCTTGAGTTGTATGAACATTACATGATCGTCTTTTCAAGCCAAGTTTTGCAATTTGAGTCTTAAATGTCCTTAAACTAATTTTGATATCATGATACTTAGACAGGAACATCAATATCATTTTATATGAATATCCAGAATGAAAGTAATGTCTGATAGTTATTTCATCTCCAGGTAGTTCTATTCCACATTGTGAACAATACTTGTGGTGCAGTTGAATGTGTATATTTCCACACAGGCAGGTAAACAAGATCATCTTAATTTTTTCTCAAACTTGCGTAGGTACCGGTACTAAACAAAATTAAGCTATACTGTAGCTTGTGCACTATTTTAGTAAGTTGTAAGGGGTTCAGTTGACTGGTCACCAAAAAGACAATCTGCATGGAACAAATAATTTATTAAACAAGCAATGCACATGTCTTCAAAATACGCACCCCAACAAAACTACACTCACTCACACTACCACAAATTCCTAATATGCTCGCTTTGAGTTAAAATCATACAGCATTTTGGTCGACATCGACGATTTGTTTCAGTTAGTACATGCAAAATGGTAGATGGTTGGATAATACACTTGTTCTGAAAAATTTGGCTGCTTAATGTGTTTTCGAATGTTACACTTCTTGTACACCCTAATTCTGATGACACCATGCTTTATGCTTTTCTAACTGCTGTTACCTGTGGGATTGGGTTTGTGTTAAAAATAAAACCAATTCAGCAATCAGTTGTGTAGTTTGCCAATGTTTCAAAAATAAACCAGTTTGATTTTTGTTTATTGTGTTTTCGGCGTCAAACAATAGCAAAGACACGTTTATATTATTAGTCTTCAACTACCTGTCGTTGACAATAATATATGAAGCATGTTCAACATAGTAAAAAACTGTGGCGGTTCTGATTGGCTGTAGGCTATCTCATTGTTTCATGCAGAACGACTATATCCTTTCTTTTTTGCTATTATCGCCTAATTCTCTCCCCATTTGATATTCGACCTCGTAGAAGTTGGACGGTTGAGAAGCTTAGCTTTATGATGCCTGTCCATTATTAGTATGATAATATTTTTACAAAAACACAAACAATATTGTTAAATAAATCGAAATACAATTGCCCGGCATCATAAAGCTAAGCCTAGTTGCCCGGACGGTTGGCTTAGTGATGGCGCGCAGGACCGTTGTTTTATGTCCTTTGAAAACCTTGTGAAGACATTTAACGGCATTATCTTAAAACCTAATCAAAATTACTTTTTCGTCTCAAAAATACATTTGTCGACTCGAAATACTTTTGTCAACAGTGAATAAAAGATTTGCCGTTTCTAAAAAAAGTATTGCCGAATGGCTAAAAAAAAGTTTTGCCGATTGTCAAAATAGTTTTGCCGATCGTCAAAATAGTTTTGCCGATCGTCAAAATAGTTTTGCCGATCGGCAAAAGAGTTTTTCCGATCGACAAAAAAGTTTTGACGATTGACTACAAAAAAGTTTTGCCGATTGTCAAAATAGTTTTGCCGATCCGCAAAAGAGTTTTGCCGATTGACTACAAAAAAGTTTTGCCGATCGTCAAAATAGTTTTGCCGATCGGCAAAAGAGTTTTGCCGATTAACTACAAAAAAGTTTTGCCGATTGTCAAAATAGTTTTGCCGATTGGCTACAAAAAAGTTTTGCCGATTGTCAAAAGAGTTTTGCCGATTAACTACAAAAAAGTTTTGCCGATTGTGAAAATAGTTTTGCCGATCGGCAAAAAAGTTTTGCCGATTGGCTACAAAAAAGTTTTGCCGATTGTCAAAAGAGTTTTGCCGATTTGCTACAAAAAAGTTTTGCCGATTGTCAAAATAGTTTTGCCGATTGTCAAAAGAGTTTTGCCGATTTGCTACAAAAAAGTTTTGCCGATTGTGAAAATAGTTTTGCCGATTGTGAAAATAGTTTTGCCGATTGTCAAAAAAGTTTTGCCGATTTGCTACAAAAAAGTTTTGCCGATTGTGAAAATAGTTTTGCCGATTTGAAAAAAGTTTTGCCGATTTGAAAATATTTTTGTCGATTTGAAAATATTTTTGCCGATTTGAAAATATTTTTGCCGTTTTGAAAATATTTTTGTCGATTTGAAAATATATTTGTCGATTTGAAAATATTTTTGTCGATTTGAAAATATATTTGTCGATTTGAAAATATATTTGTCGATTTGAAAATATTTTTGTCGATTATGAAATAGTTTTGTAGACTGAAATAAAATTTCAGGATTGCCCTTATGGGCCACCGTACATCTCAAATCCGTTGTGCCTTTTTCTTTTCGCGCAAAACGAGAGAACGGATTGGCGAAATAGATTCGAATCCATTTCAAAGCGCCATGTAAATGGACTTACTGACCAATGGATCGAAAATTTCAGGATGCCAAAAGAAACGTTCAAGCAATTGTTAAATATAATTTATGTGATTAGAAACCAGGTGTTGTACCCTTGTTTACATAATGTTGTGTTATTGATTGATATATAAGTGGTGGATTTTGCATATTTTTAGATGACAGAACTGTTCGAAAACCCATCAATGCTGACAAGCGAATGGCGATAGCCATTTATAAATTAGCTTCTGCTGAGTACCGAACAGTTGCTCACATTTTTGGAGTCAGCAAATCCTCGGTATACAATTGCCTAAAAAGGTCAGTAATGTTTTTACATATGAGGTATTCTTGATTTATAATATAGACTACAAGACTAGCCATTTAAATCTTTAATTTTAATCCACAGATTTTGCATGGTAATAAATAAACGATTGGCGACTTTCATATCCTTCCCTTCTGACGGCGAGACAAAGGAAATTGCAGTCAGATTTGAGAAAAATAGTCACTTTCCGCAGGCATGTTCAAATATTGATTATAAATGCATTGTGTACATCATCCCTATTAGGCATGCGTATTCCATTTACTAGGTTGTGCTAATTGTTTTTCATTAAATATTAGGTTATGGGCTGCATAGATGGTAGCCACATTCCAATAACTGCTCCGACAGCAGGAAAAAGGATTGATTATACTAACCGGAAAGAATGGGACTCATTAATATTACAAGCAGTGGTGGACGACCAATATATGTAAGTTTTTTAAATGCGAGTTGTGTTTGAAATATTCATGGTCATCATTTTTATTTTAATACTTTTGTTTTGTATTTATAGATTTCGAGATATAAATGTTGCAATGCCAGGAAGTGTCCACGATGCTACAGTATTTAGACAATCTGTCCACTGTTCAAGCACTGCGACAAGTTACCGAAGGTGCTACTACCAACATTTGCTACAAAACATACCATACTAATTAGCATTTTGATTTATAATGCGCAAATTTTATACAGGCATCAAAGGAATTCAACAGAACAGAAGTCCAATTACTTTAAACCATAATAGTACGGGAGCCCGTAGGGGTACACAACATAGCTGGAAAAGTAACCAATTTTCTTCTATATAGCAATGATCTATGTATATTTCCATGAAAGAAAATGGACGTCTGCCGGGCACATTGTGGTTGATGTGGTCAGGGGGGCGTAAAGGAGACCCACAAATTGAGCTAGATTAGCTCCAAAGGTAACCCGACGAAACATATTGTAACCGTACACAATAATATTCAAGTTAAGCCAAGTTATAAAAATCCTTATTCTAGCAGCATCAACCTTATTCAAATAGAATGTATTAAAGATAGTTAAATCTGTCTACGATTGGGATAGTGTCGTGTGCTAGCCGAGTTTGGCCATTCTCTGCTGATAAGACGGCACACTTGGATGGGTATTTTACGCCCCCACTTTCGACAAGCTTTTGACAGTTCAGAGGTGGCTATTTTCAGCTTTTCAAATACAGCAGATATAAGAGTGTTGTGTTATCTGCGTATCGAATGTCAATCAACATAGAGTCATTGAAATCAAAGTGCGAGCGAGTCCAGACCTTTCACCTCCCTCAGCACGTAGTCCAAGAATATGTTGAGGAGCATTGGTGACACATTACACCCTTGTTTGACGCCAATAATTACTGGAAAGAAATCGGTTTGCTATCCATCAATCCGTACAGTGCATGTTGTGTCATTGTAGAGAATTCTAACGAGAGTAACTATCTTTCGAGGAATTCCAACGTACAACATGATATTCCACAGAGCTTCTCTCCAAATTGTGTTGTGTCAAACGCTGATTTGAAGTCTATAAAGTTTAGATGTAGATTAACATGATGTTCTTTTTGGCCTTTTCAATAATTTGCCGTATTATAAAAATAGCTAGCGCCCACGGTTCTTTTCCCGGACCTGAAACCGAATTGTGATTTACTCAGGTACTGCTCGGTTTTTCCATACATCTCTATTCATTAGAATTTTGCAAAACACTTTTTCAGCTCTGTAATTCTTGGGGTCTTGTTCATCTCCCCTTTTTTTAAAAATCGGGGTAACTATTATTTTAGACCAGTCCTTTGGCATTGTTTCACTTTTAATAATGCCATTAAAAAAACGATACAAACATTTTCCTTTTTTATATGACGGCCTTTTTAACTTGTTTGTTTAGAGATGTGAATATACTTTGTGAAAGACAACCATTTGATTTTTGCTTCTCGTCGTTTTTCACATAATTTAACTACCTCAATGGAAAGGTTTTGTGTCGTTTAAACCAAATTTCTCTTTCAGCTGCGTCTTTTAGAATTGTCGTCATTTTGCAATATAATGATTTTGAATCATGTTCGGTGTAATCGGTTCCATGACAACTGAACCCCTTACAACTGAACCCCTTACAACTGAACCCTTTACATCTGAACCCCTACAATTAAGCCCTTTACAACTGAACTCCTTTTAACTGAAGCCCTTTAAACTGAACCCCTTTACAACTGAACCCATTTCAATTGAACTTCTTTACAACTGAACCCCTTTTTCAGTTAAAAGGGTTCTCTTAAAAGGGGTTCAGTTGTAATGGGGTTCAGTTGTAGGGGCTCAGTTGTAAGGGGTTCAGTTGACTGGTCACCGTGGAATCACCCAGTAGATTTGAGTTTTTACTCGCTTCGGTTCTTTTACGATTCAAAAAATCACCTTTGTTAATCTTGACTGATATTATGCTCTACTGTTTTTGATTGATGCTTGCAAGGACATTATTATAAAGCCAATTTGTACCAGCAGATACAGATAGAAACAACCTGGAAGCACTCATTACAGGACAAAAATGGGGAAAGATAAAAAACATCAATTATGAAACAAATCGAAATTTTAATAAGATTAAAAACGGTTGGGTTATGTAATAGTTAAATATAGCGCCCCTAGTGTTCACACTATAATACCCACAAACAATGCTCTATGTAAATCTCAAGGACATTCTAGACTTGACGCAATACAATGAGGACCGCTATAACGTGTGCTCTTCTAATATATGCACGTGCTTAGACCTGCCAGGAACTCGGAAGTTATATAGACAGAGTCAATAACTCATGAAGTAAATGTGCTAGAACACATTATCATTACAGGTTACACAAGTACGGAATAAACCACTTATTTTTTTGCAGTTACGCGACCAGGAGAAGAGCATACATGGCGCTGTGCAGATACTGTAAAGTTAAGAGGACACATCCAAAATAAATGTCCGAAGAAAGGTGGTTTCTGTGGCGAATGCAAAACGCATGGATGGATGGCCACACGTCAAGAAACTGCAGAGGAAACGTCCAAGCACCCCGCCCAAGAACAGTCTTTCATTCAGACTGTAATACAGCGGAATTGATGAATACACCAAAAAGGAACAACCTTGGACAACATCAACACCATGATGGCACACAGTAGAACACTACGTCGAAAAGCGGTATTAAAATAGTTAGTTGCACAACTAGAAAAAGACTAATATAAAAATAAATGTGTTTCGATATTTTAAAAACCAACAAATAGCGCATATAGCCGAAAAATCTACGACACGAATTGATCGAATACGTAAAAATCCTAATATTAAGATACTAAATTATAGTCATAAACCCAACCGTTTTTCGGATCATATTAATTGTCCAGTAATATCCTTCAAACTTAAGAAAAGACAAAAGAACAATTTCAAACATGTTTTGCGCGTGGGATAGATACTACATAATTTATCTGATATAAAAAGGGCGAAAAACAAAGATATGAAACGGGTGCATAAAAAATTAAAAACCCTTTTAGACAATTAGCGACCCCTAAAATAAACAAGAGAAATCGCATTAATAGAAAATAATTAAAAAAATTACGAACGGAAATTACGTAAAGGTGCGTTCGTTAATTTGAGCTAAATTATCGAGTAATACCCAAAAGTAAAAATCAAAAATGCGGCCTCAAAGGAAGATCAATCAATGAAGCACTGTATAATATACAAGCAAGCCTACAATCCGCAAAACAATTCCATATAATAAATTAACAATCCTAGCTATAGACTTTGAAAAAGCCTTTGATCGAAATGTCATAAATGAAACGTTTACCCCGAAAATTTAAATAAATATTATTAGAGAATCATATCCGGATAGAAATATAGTTGAAAATATAAGAATCTTGGGAATAACATTTAATTTGATTTTTAAATGTAATAAATCTTAATTGGGAAAAAAATATAAAACATACAATAAACATGCTAAATATAAATAAACGATGTAATTTACGAACAATACGCGGTAAAAAAATTCAATACTTAATACTTCGCCAAATTATTTTTTTGATAGGCGAAATAATTTTTTATCTTTCAAAAGTATTTTCTAAATCAAATAAATTCGGCCATATTTAATTTCCTATGGTTTTCGACTAAATGGGAACTGATTAAAAGGGAAAATGTTATGCATTCATAAACGACGGAGGATTAGCGATTCCAAACATAAAAATAAGAATATTATAAACTCAAACAAATCAATCATATTTCGGAAATTTGGCTAAAAATGTAATCTTGGCTCAACCATGAAAATCATAAACATAAATCTTTTTAGTAATAGTAAACCAAATTCCGTTTACCTGCAAATAGTAACACTAAAAGACTTCTATAGATTTAATTTAAGAAATTGGGCATAAAACTAAAATAGAAATTAATTGCGAGCGAGCAAAATATGGTTAAACAATAGAGAACTGTAAATCCATTTTTTAACCATATCGAACGCGATTATAAATATAAAATAGCCCAAAATATATTTCTTCACGGAGACAGACTAAGTCCGTTTTAAAATACTATAATGACAAAAATATAATAAAACGTTGTAAATTCTGTAAAGGGACCGAAGATAATATAAATAAAACACCTTAACTAGATTGGTTGGAAAAAGTCATATTTTGCGAGAAGAGAAACGAATAGACCTAGCCAACCAATCAATATATACATTTTCTCCACCAGTCAACTTAAAAAAACCTTATCGTCTTCAGGACAACCTTTTTCAACCTATAAATCATAAACATTAGAATTATTTAGTTCGTTCGGTGTAACAATTAAAAATGTAAATATTGATTTTTACGTCGTATATAATGTAAAAATTTTTAAATTTCTCACTCTTTAAATAATTGATATTTATTGTGATTTCAATTATTATGTATTTCTACCGGCTTGCCGAGAAATTTGTTTATACCGCAAATAAACATAAAAAGACAAAAAAAACTTCGGCAAGAATTTTTCCTCGAGAATATTCCTGTTACATTGTATTCGGATTACAAAGTTATCGGAGATTGACTCCATCCATCTCGTCCCTACACTCCGGTGATTTTGTGGTTAAGTGTTGCTCTAGCTCTTTTTAAAGTAATAATTTTTGCAATTTAACGTTAGTACTATAACTGCCTCCTTTTTTAATCTTTTTGTTTCATTCTCTTTGTTTTGGTAAATTTGTAAGTCTCGTATCTACGACCTTACACCTAATTAATTGTCTATTATGTCCGTATTTGCACCTTTTGGTAAGAATTAACATAACCCACTTGTTAAAATTACAGCCTTTGCTTTGATAGCCTTTCAAAGGCTAATAACTAACAAACACCCTTATTTTAATTTTAGAATTTGTTAACACAAATTAATTGTATAATATACCTCTGTGACTAAAACTTCAACCTAACAACATCTAAATATATATTACCCCTTTTAAATTAAACACATAACGGTTAAACTAATTTAAATAACCAAAAACAATTTAATTTAACACTAGTATGTATTCCTACAAATTATATTAACAACATTAACAAATCAAATACACTAATTGTAAAAAACCATTATAAAACACACAAACATTTACATAAAACAATAGAGAGATAACAAGCGAGCAAAATGCAAAACATACCGCCACTGGAAATTACCCTTAAGAGATCACTCGTAATCAAATTTACCATCTAACTCATCAGCGTCTCTACATTAAAATAATGGAGGTTTTCGCTGAGGGGGGCGCTCTACTTACTGCCTACTTCTATAAGGATGGTGTGATCACTGAAAACCTTAACGAGTCTGAATTCTTGCTGACCCTCCTTAAATATATGAAAGATCAAGAACAATTGGTAAAACATCATCAAAGATATAAACATGAAGTCACTCACTTTCGTCAGTCCGAATGGGACGATCATGGATATAAAAGCATTGAACCGACACCGAGAAGGCTTTTCCATCAAGTATCAATGAAACCAAGCTGAAAACACTCCTACAAAAACACAATTGGGGTGAAATTGGAATCAATTGGGGTGAAATTGCTTTTGAACATCGCATAAATTTTAAAAACTTAAAGAATGGATGGCTAACACTAAATTGATAGATAAAGTTGGCGTAACTTTAACGAGGCCGGGGAAATCCCACTTTCCGCTTTGCCGCTACTGTAAAGAGCGATGTGTCAATACCCACAACTAAATCATCACACAACAGATTTTAAACACTAAACGAACGACCCCAACATGTTTGCGACAAGCCTATCAAGATGCAAAAATAATATCCAGGAAACCAAAGAAACTCACGCTGGGCGACTTTTTAAACTTTCGGACACCAGATAAAAAAAATCCACACCCAAAACGTCCGGAAAAGAAGGCAACCCAGACCCCGGACTAGACAAAATACTGGACTTCATCGAAGACCACACTCAACCACCAGAATCGCCAATAATAATTCTATCATATATGACCGATATACAATTAATTGTTCATTTCGGTAACGCCATTGTTCTCTTTAAAGTCCGTAGACGGAACGACTCGACGGGTTGAACCAAGGGGGTAGTGGTGTGTCCCTTATCCGGTATCATTTTCAACCTTGTGATGGAGGAGGAGGGGAGAGACGTCTGCTGCAGGGGCGTCGAGGCGATTAACACATGTTAGATTACCGGCTCTACTCCGCCGGCGGAGCGTCCTTTAAGGTGCTCGCGTACGCCGACGATGTGGCTCTGGTAGGATGGACATGAACATCCATCCAGCTCGCCGTCTGTGAGCACCGCCTGGGCCGGTTTTTCTTTCAACAACAAGAAGAGCTCTCCACCATGGTGCTTAAAAACATCAAAGAAGGTTTCGTCTTAATTACCTGGGCCGCACACCGACTACGGGCACTAGACAAGTTGGCAGCTTGTCGATCGAGTCGACGGGAAGGTCAGGTTGTTCACCTTGTTCCTCACACCCACCCAAAAAATCTCGGCCACGAAGCGAAATAGTCCTGCCCGCAATGAAGATTTTTTTTTATTGGGCGACTAAGGTACACGTTAACCGGATTCCCGGCTGTACATAATATTACATACACAATGATGTAAACAAAACAAATTAAGTATATATATATTGACATTTGTGACTGTTAACAATATTTAAACATAATCAATTTTGTCCATCGTTGGTGATGGAGTGACGATGAAGGAATCGATGAGCAATGAAGAGGGGGTTGATGGGCGATGAAGTGTTACGATGAGATGATGAAGTGAAATGAATGATAACTGTGGATTACTACTATGAATATAAAGGTTATTTCATCGGCAGTAAAAGGTATTTCATAAAATAACAACTGTTTAAATTAATTATTTATATTGTATTTAAATAGCTTCTTAGGTGAACCTAGTTTTATTTATCCCTTGCTTGTGGTGTGCATTTTTAAAAAATGATATATTATTATTCAGTGAGAAAATCAAATATTAAAACAATTACGTGGAATTATAGATATATTAAATTTTATTAAGTTCAATATGTGGTAATATGCCAAATTTTTTAATGACAAATTCGGGATTTCGTACTAAGCACAATTTACGGATGGATATATATTCTGAACTTTGTTTTGTCTATCCAAAGCATCTTCCTTACAAATTCTTCATTATGCCAAATATATAAATTTTTCATATCCAAATATTTCTTATAATTGATAATTTCTAATTTAGCTATTGTTATTAATTTAATTGCACCGAGTTGAACTTTTTGTTTCTCATCGGTGGTATAATTATATAAAATTAATTGATTAGTTCAATTACTCTTAAAAGTACATATATTATTATTATATTTATTATATATTAAATGTAAAAAGATTTTTTTGATTACAGGACACAGCTAATTAATATATGTTTTATATTATCAATTGGTATTTGGCAAAATTTACAGTTCCGTTTCATTACTTGATTTGTATAAATTGGATTAAAATTTTCCCTAAAAAAATCCCCAAAAAAGAAACCTTTATTTGCTATTAAATAGTTATTATTTATTGCGGCATTTCTACGTGATTAAAAAATAATTTAATTTTACTAGTATTTAAGTTAATTTTATTCCATGGTATTTCTATTTCGTTTATTTTGCTCACGTTATTCTCAAGTTTTGATTTTATTAAAATATCATATATTGATTTCAGTTTAGCGGAAGTAAATTCACATTCTTCTCGTTTAACTTTATAGAAATTATGCCGAATTATTTTAAATAGATTATTGGGAGTTGTCGCATTTGGGGCTGAATTGGTAAATAATATTGGGTTAATTAATTTTATTGTGGATCCTAATTGATACCGTGTCCATTCGTGCCATTCTACTCTTGTAATTTGGGTAATTTCATATATATAATCTGGATAATTTTGCGGCTATTATTTTTGTTTCTATGTCCGGAATCGCCCTCCCACCGTCATTAATTGAATTTATTAATTTATGCCGTTTAATTTTTTTCAAATTTACTAGGAAACCATATAAATTTATATATTAGTTTATTTACCTCGTTTAAGTATTGTTTATTTATAATCATAGGCGTCGGAAAATGCAGAAAAACGTGCACAAGTGGGTGCCTTTTTAGCTATATGTTCCGGCGTCCATTGTGCAAACATTCATTCGTCATGGAAAAGCACTTTTCATGCATTACTATATTTGTCTATATATCGCCAGAACCTTTGAATATAAAAGGTTGTTATTACAAATATACCGGTGGCGTTATTAAAATCTCGAGCGCGAATTTATGAGACGGGCTGTTCACCAAAAAATGACGCATGCGACGCGCCACTTTTTCGAGGCGACACGCCACTTTTTTCGAGGCGACACGCCACTCACTATGTGTTTTAGTTTAATAAATTTATTTTATTCTTCCCTTGAGTGGACTTAGAGTTACAAGTCAATTTTCATATTTATTTTTCCATGGCAAGCACTTTCTCACTTTTCACCCCTATGTTTTCGCCAATTATTCCTTTGGATATGTTGTAGCCCTTTCCAATACCTTCAAATTGATCTATCAGACGATTATTTAACCCCCGAATTTACAAATTGTAATCAATTTACAAAATATTTTTCAAGTGTTATATCTCAGGCCCGATATGAGGCTGAATTTTCAGAAGTAAGCGAGCGGTACAAACCCATTTTACTACTGTCCAGAATTAATCACCAAATTTATTGCAAATTGGATACCTAAAGTTCCGTTATGGACGGCTCTGACGATCGGTAATCTTGGCCGGCACGGTAGTTCGGACGTTTACAAGGCCAACTGCAAACAGTTCATTAAATTGTCAAAACTAACCGAACAAAATTTAACACGAGACAATCGAACACAGGGGATAATGGAAAAAAGTCAGCAGGAATTAAAACGCACACGTTGTCACGGTAGACGGTTTAAAAAAGGCTTAGGGGAGTTACGAACACAACGGCTTAATACGTGAATTTCAGGACGGGCTTAAATCGCTAAGAATAAGAAAACAAACCAACTCTCAACCCGAGCAAAAGGACCAAGAGCGATGGGGTAAGAGATCAAAACGCGGAGATAATAATGTAGGAAAATATCTTCAACCTCCTACTAAATCTGTTCGTGGTCCAAGTAATTCGAATAAAAAAGGTTCTTCTCTGGATTTGGATCATTTGTCTGAGGAGGAATGCGCCCCCACGGGGCTACCGCAAAGACGCAGCGCCAGCAAAATAAAACCTATTTTTGCTGTTGACGAAGCAGCTCTAAAAATGCTGACGAAGCGAAGGAAGTGAGTGGTTGGACTACAGACATATAGACGCCACCATGTTTCTTCTTCGGCAGCATTTTCCAAATATTGATGGGTTGCAAAGCTGTTTGGCTTATCCAAACAATTTTAAATCTTCTTACTTATACGCCTCGAAACAAATTTGTTCAAATTATGAATATCCATGGGGATCATTGGGTTACCGTCTCCAACAAATTTTCCACAGATAACAGTACATACAATCAATATATATGACAGTTTACCATCTGAATTGAGTAAAACGGACAAATATAATATTTCTACTCATTAACGCTTCGTTTTCCAAAGGTGCCCAAATTTCGTTTGCGGTTGCCTTGTGCATGGGGCTAAATCCAGAAAATCCAGTATATCCAATTAATCGTCTTCGAGTATTAAAGGTATGCTAGAAAAAAGGCAGATTACTCGCTTGTTTTCGAAAACTTCATGTAAAACGAAACAAAAAACAGTTCTCTTAAAGTGGATCTCTTCTGTCATTGCAGGCTTGCTGATGATGACAACGGTTACTACATCCAATGCGACGGATGGTACCATTTTTCTTGTACCAGGACGTCTATTCCAGAAAATGTAATAGGATCCAACGTAAAGTGGTACTTGTGATAACTGTGTGCTTTAAAGCGGGTAGTCGAAACGCACACTTCCAAACAATGCTAAGAACGTCTTTTCTACCAAACTTGTGATGGACTTTTCTCCACACACCTGAACTGTTTTTTTTTACGTTACTGTGTTACTCGTAGAACGCAAAAAAGCTGTTTGGAGAACATGCACTTACATCTCATCAAATAAAGTGCGTTCAAATAAAGTATTGGAAAGGGCTACAACATATCCAAAGGAATAATTGGCGAAAACTCTATAAATGTCCATCTGGATAAGAAAACTTCAGCATCTTCCAATGCACTCCTCTGTAAAGCGAGTTATGAATATTCAGACGCTTCGTGCATATAGCTTCCCGCGGTAATCGTATATAAACTTTTCATTAAATTGAAGGTATATTTATAAGGGCTACAACATATACAAAGGATTTTTTGGCAAAAACTCCATAAATGTTCCGCAGCATCCCTAAATAACGAGTTGTGAATATTCAGAGACGCTTTGTGCATATAGCCAGCCCCCCGCGGATATTGATACATAATTTATATATCAATTTAAAGGTATTGATTGGCAAGGGCTACACAACATATATCCAAAGGAATAACTGGCGAAAACTCTATAAATGCGTGAATATTAATAATATTCATATTCGATATTAATATTATACAATTTTTTTTTAATCAAAAATTATCATTCGAAAGAGCACGGACGGTTCAATTAACAAATTCTGTAATTTTTATTAAGGGGTTTAACTTTTCACTTCCCGTCTTTCGTTTTTTCCGCGTTATATTTTCTAGGTAAAAGAACTTTGGTGTAATATGCCGTATGAAGTGTGTATCAAACAGGGTGCCTCTAAAATACTACAGGGCCGCTTGGAGCGCTTGGATCGCTATGGAAAGTAATTCTAACCCTGTCCCAAACACTAATCTCAACCCCAGAACTAACTTTAACCCCAACCCTAACGTAACATTAATATCATGGCTTTTGTAATTACGAAGTATAGTAAGCGATCCAAGCGATTTAAGCGCTCCAAGGACTCCAAGCGGTCCTGTAGTATTTAGAGGTACCGTATCAAACATGGTCTTCATTTATTTATTACTTGCATTGAAAAGCGTGTAGTACATATTTATTGAACTTGAGAATTTTAAGTATTGACAGCATGATTTTTTAATAAGTTACAACACACATCATTAGGTAGTTGAATTAGATTGTCCGTTTTCACCCGAAAAGATGGTGGGAATTAGTTGTGTAAATGTTGTTGCTATTTCTTTTACAATCTAGACATATTTTATATACTTAGTCTATATACTTTAAACATACTTGTTTACATTCAATTATATGTTAATTTTTTAGGCTCTCCAGCCAGAAGAAACCAGTCAAGATGTAGTTGATTGTGAAGAAATATGGTTGTTATACAAAAAAGAAATAGTTGGAAGAGCATTTTATGGTACCGTATGGAAAATTATACAACTAAAACAATTAATTCCATTAGAAATTGAGCATCTATACATTTAAAATTTTGGGTGCAAATTTCAACCACCATCACTAATTAGTTAACTATATTGTAAGTTTTAATTTAACTCCTAGATAATTATGGTGGCGGAACAAGACATCCTTACAATGTGTGTTTGGTGACAATACACTTACAAACTTTTAAAAAATGATTGATATGATAACAAATGCTAAAAAGTTAGTTACTCAGTATTTGGCAAGTACAGGTTAAAACCCCATATGTTGAGTAGACACATCAAAGTCATGTGAGTTACTATATGTATTAGGTTACAACCTATTTGTTTATATTTGCAGGAACAAACTATGTAAGCTGCATGTAAAATATATAAACAATTGTCGTTAAAACCTTGCTTGCATATATTATACACGTATGTCGTCATTGGATGACACACTGTCCAGTTGTTGAATATTAGAAGCCATTATTAATCTTTGTTATATTATGGTCAAACTAATTATATGTCAATAAAATGATATGCATTGGTTTTAAGTACTGGGTACACCACTACGCTGTGATTTCGACCCAGTAATTTAGTTTATTTTATTTTAAATAATAAACAAAATGGATTAACCTAGGAAATGCAAGTTGCACTCAATGGGATGAACATGAATTTTCAGTTAGTTAATTGAGTAGACATATGGCTATAACTTTGAAGGTTTGACATTCAATGAACTAAATTAAATGTTTTCCCTCAGAGCCCAGAAATAACTTTTGTTGCGTGTGTGGAAAACTGAACTGTGGAAAAGCTAAAACAGACTGGGAAAGTCTTCTGATCTTTGTTTTCCTGTAAGTAAAGTGTTTTTACACTTGTCAGCTTACTTTCAGTACATAAACTTCAATGTAGCTTTTTTAATTTATTGCTCAGGATGATTGATTGATCACCTGTTTTTGAATTTTTTAATAGTTCAATTTTGTATATTTTCCCTTTCGTTTTCTACTTCATTCAAAGTTGATTATACCTTACATCGCTGTTATTTTTTACTTAATATTTCTGTATTTTCTATTTTATTTCTACCTTAAAATCCAATATGGAATTTTAGACCCAAATGGTGTTAATATTGGAACTGTTATTTACAATTACCTGTTACATGATTTTCTTTTGTTTTCTGCATTACATAAAGTTTGTTTCAATGTTTGTGTGGTGTTTTACCAATCGCCTAAAATGCCACATACGATCATTTTAACGAGTAAATTTAGTGACATCTAGTCAATAACAGATGTTACTGGTACCGGTAGACGTCACGAAACAATTTTAATTTCTGTTGTAAAACGCTCAGAGGCAATTGTAATTAATCTTGAACAAGATCTACCACATATTTTTAAATTTTTTGACCCAGTAATAAATAATGATGACACAAGAAATCAAAGTTTACCCGCTTTACATATTTTGTGTAACTTAAACTGCTTCTGTTTTAGCAATTGCATGATAAGCCCCTACCAAAGTGTGGCACGGTACAAGGACATACATGTTTCCAGTCTTACATGTCCGACTAGCTAGCGACCCGTTTCGTATCTGCAACCTTTCGATTGAAAGGCGACGCACTTAACCGGCCGAACGAGCAACTGGAGCTATTAAGCAGGACCGACCCTATTTTGCACAAACCATTCCACATAAAGATTACAACACTTTCTTATTACGTGCGTCGTGCATTCTTCCTCTGGCCAATTAGTCTGGCGGTTAAGTAATCGAAAGGTTGCAGATGCGAAACTGGTCGCTAGCTAGTTGGTTGTGTGTGTCCTTGGGCAAGAAAGACACTTTAAGGACATTGCCTGAACCCAGTGGATTTAATGGGTTCTACCAAATTAAAGGAACGTGTCTGTCTATCATACACAACAAACACACTGAACTGCAATAGCTCCGGTAACCCGACGGTGGGCGCGAGGTGATCTGACGATTGCCCGTGTGTTAATCCCGTTTGTTTTTCCATTCATTCACGGGGGATAAACATGAATATCCCATCCTAACAGACATATAATATGTTGTTGTCCAGTCGCATTTAAAGGAATCTTTCCTGGTTATTTATTACATATACCCCTTTAAATCAAATTTTGCATTTACAATTATGTATCATAGGGGTGAAAAGTGAGATTTGCCATGGAAAAATAAATATCTGATTATAAAAACAAAAAGAACAAAGAGTTACTATCTTGCTCACATTTAACCATAAGTTACGGTCCTAGGACCGTGCAGGCCTTAATGACCGCGCTTAAAGTAAGCTGTCACCATGTACACTGGTTCAGTAAGGCTATATATGACAAGTGTTATGCTAAGTCTCCATAAAAAAACGAAAATACAACGCTCCTGCAGCAGGCGCTTCTGTTACTAATTCACCTCTAAACTGGCACATGATTGTATACAACGCATATAGGCACGAAATCTCAACAACGTCAATGACGTAATACGGGAAATCCCCTAACATAAAATGAAATGCATATTTGCTCATAACTCTTTAACAAAAAAATTATTGGAAGAAACTGATTTGATTTTTGAAATCAGCGTATGTTTTTCCGTTTATTAAGATATTCTTAAAATTGACTTCAGTTCCCCTTTAAGTAGACGCAAAGAACTATGGCAATTTTGATACACTAAACGCCGGCTGTGTTTATACTGTCATCAATCACCTTATGACGTCATTTACACTTGAAGCAGTTATTTTCCATATACGTCATTATTTGCTTTATAAAACGCGTTGTGCGGTTACTTAAGACACACACAGAGACACAAACAACTTATTAAGAACACAAGTACGAGTGCAGTTTTCTGTTTTTATATTTAATGGAGATGTTTTCTGCTGCCAGTCGAGTTTAGCTTCACACCATGTGTGTACATATGGGGCCGTAACGGAGATTTATGTACAAGTTATAGACAGCAGTGGATCTCATCCTGAGACATGGTCTCCGACAATTAGAGAGGTGTTGAAAAACATGTGCCCCCACAGAACAATCCAGCAGATGCACCATCCATCTCGTGGGATCATGCCAAGAAAAGTTACTGCACCAGAAGTGGACTTGTGGTTGTTTTTCCGCGGACGCACCTGTGTTGCAGCCTGTAACGGATCCAGAGCTTCGAAAATTAGTTTAGAGTTATGCTGTCGTCGCGAGAGTTCCGTCTAGTATTTTCCAGTTGTAATCTCGATTTTCTTCGTTCGGCCTCGAGTCGAGCACCTTCAAGATCGCCCCCCAGGGAGCGGCGCTCCTTGACCCGAAGGCTGCACCACAGACAAAACCTGTGGTGGCGGAACCAGTGGGCGGCCCTTCCCAACCAAGGGAAGACCGTCGCCGCCCACTCCGCCTACGCAGCCTCCAACAACTGGGTCAAGGGCCCGTCCTCCTGGCCCCTCAGGCCCTGTTCTTCACGGCCTTAAAAGAGCGGCTGAATCAGTTGCCAACGCGCTCGGTCAAGGCCTGCTTCTCAAGGGCGCCGAACAACGACAAGTCCTGTCGTAGGTGTGGCGCGGAGGTGGAGACCCTCCCGCACGTGCTGAATTATTGCCCCAAGTCTTTGAAATCGACCTTGGAGCGGCTTGATTCGGCGGTGCTAACGGAGGTAGGTCCTCGCCGACATCCCTCGCGGCACTTTCGCCAGTGTCGACGTCAACAGGACGTCCCGAGAACATTTCCGGCGAGTGGGCGAAGCTCTGCGTCCCGACATAGTCGCCCGCCGACATGATGAATCAATCCGTCGTGGTCGCAGACGTGACGTGCCCATTCGAGTCCTGCGCGTCGGACCTCAATACGGAGGCCGCGCTAAAGATCGAAAAATACGACCCAGCTGTGTGCGAACTTGCGGCAGTTATAACATAAGCCCGTCGAGTCGCACGCACTGGTCATAGGTTCTTTCTGAGACAGGACCAACAACACTGCTCTGGCTGCCTTAGGAATCCGAGGCGCGGCTCGCTCGAGGTTGGCCAAGCAATTGGTTAACAACCATCTGGCTACGCTGGTCCGGCGGAATCCCAAAGGTCCTGGTCAGAAAAGATCCGCGGCTGTGGCGCCGAACGAGCACCTGCCCATTCATTCTTCTTCTTGTAGGGACTTTTCACTCATCTATATATATATAGCACTGTATATTTTATTCTTTATACTTCACGGGATTCTTTTGGAATAACTATATATATATATATTTTTGTATCACATTTTTTCTAAAAAAACAGAGTTTTATAAATTTTGCACTTACTTTAACACACAAACAGGATGTGCAGCTCACTCAGGGTGCAACGTTAGACGGGGGGGTTTTACCCTCTTTGGGTGTGCGCCTTGGCGTTATGGGTCGCTCTGTGCTGCACCGCGTGGCTTGAATATATGCTGACTCCGATATCCGACTTCCAAAGATCAAGTCCACGCTGGTTGGAAGTTAGTTGTTTATTGTCAAACGGTGTCAATACGAACACACGAATAAATCAATGCATTTACTCAGGAAAACGATTCGCAGCGACCGACCGGCGAGATGCGATTAACAGACAGTCCGTTTTCTTGCGGCTTGTCAACTCGTTCTTTGTTTAAACCGGCAGATGCGACTTTTTCCTTGTTCCTTTTCTGTCAACTTTAAAACCTGGCGCTAAGCGCGCCAGGGCAGTCACCTCGGTCTCCTCTCAGCCCAACCTCCAGTCTTCTCCCTTCGTTTTCTATCGGCCACTTCAGTCAAGACCGGTCAGGAATTCGACAACGCCCGTAACACTTCGTCGCACATGAACAGGCCTCAGGCAACTTGTGAGAATACGTCATAATCATCTGACCAACCGCACATTCTTTCATTACGTCATACCTTGAGCGTTTCCCAAGATGCTTCCGTGGTTTTCAAGTGGATGACGTCACCTTATCGCAGATGTTTGAATTGTGAATACAAGCCGAATCCGCTGCAAACACCACCTGTCAGATCGAAGATGCTCACGAAAAACAGGTGATGCGACGCAAAGGATCAAATGCGGAATCGGTTTATGCCACACCAGACAACGTAACCTCAACGCCTACGAGACCACGAAAATCAGTCGCGGACATAAAAAAAAAACTTTTCAGCGACCGACCTTCCCCCAAACGGAACAGACAACCGCCGTCCTCATCGAACGACTAACATACGCCACATTAGAAATACCCGAACCGAAACGTGTTAAACAGAAAAAAACCCACTCACACCCACCCTCAAATGACAAAACAGTAGAAGAACATATTCCATATAACACATGATGAAGCAATTAAAAATCAGACGCTTCGTGCATATAGCTTCCCGCGGTTATCGTATATAAACTATACCTTAAGTTGAAGGTATTTATAAGGGCAACAACACATATCCAAAGGAATAATTGGCGAATACTTTATAAATGTCCATTTCGATAAGAAAACCGCAGGCCTTCCCCCGCCCGTCCTGCGTCGAAGCTGTCGACCCAGCCCCCCCACGACACCCTCGAATCCTTTTTTTTAAGAAGCGATTCTTCCCCCGATCTTCCTTGGCGATCTCCGCCCACTGCCTACCCGATGACTTCACACGAGGGTAGCGCAACCTTTTCACGTCGGTCGAGCGATTCCCACGCGTCCGTAGCATCCGTCGAGGCGCACATGTCCGACTTGTTGGACAAGAGGTGTGTCGCGGCGAGCTACGGCTGTTGTCCCCCACCCTTCCCTCTTCTGGTTTGTTTAGCCACCTGGCGCCCCCTAAGAAATCACCCCCGCCCCCTTCTACACCGGTCAAGGCACCTATCCTTTCTTTTGTCTCCAAACTTTGCAGAAGCTTAAAAAGCGAACGCATTGCACCGCGGGCTCCTGCCTCACAGGGTAACCGCAGCGAAGCGGGCCGAGCAAAGTCTAAGCTGAACCCTTCTTCTTCTCAGCAACGTCCCACTCTCCTCCGTACACCGAGGTTTGACCCCGTTATTACACACCCCAAAATTGCACGGCCGGTTCCAACCAAGTCTTAGTAGGCGCAGATCACACCGGGCAAGGGTCCCGCGTCACATAACAACGGTGACACTGTCCCGAGTGAGGTCCATACATCTTGTACTCCTACAAAAATGTTTAAAAGACCACGGAAGTGGCTCATGAATATCGTAAATATTCATGGTGGGAAAGATTTTAATTTTGAACAATTCGATCGGGATTTGGAGTATTGGACGCAGATTGTTTCATCGTCAGAGAAGGTTGTTGGTGCGAAGCGACCTTCCTACAACCGGGGTGCGGCGTACCGAGTGATGAAACAATCGACGGACGGTACGGTCGCAGGGATCCTGGCCCTCGGCCGACAAGAAGCCCCGAGGGAGGGAGGAGGTGGCATTGAGCTCGGTACGCGGCCCCGGTACCGTAAGAGAGCCAAACTTCGTGCTGACTTCTGGAGAGACATGAAAGGTACGGTCCGTAAGGTGTTGGACGGTTCGAACAATGAGCGTCGCTGCAGTAATCCCGCTCGACGTCTTAGAGCGGAGGTACCGCAGCGATCTTGCAGCAGACGCAGATAGATACCGGCAAGCAAGCGTCCATGCCCGACTGGATGCAATCCTGCCTATCTATACGCGGGGAGACCTGATCCCCCAGAAGTAGCCTCGTCGGTCGACGAGCGTGTGACGGCGGTAGAGGTTGAGGCGGTCCTCAGTGGCTTGAACCTCCAGTCCGCTCCGGGTTCGGACGGCCTCTCCTATCGATTTTGGAAGGACCTTTTGACCCTACGGGTCCGTATACTATCCGGTCTTTTTGAAATCGTTAGGAGAAACGGCCAGATGCCGAGCGCGTGGCGGACTTGTTGTAACGTCACCCTTATCTGCAAAGATCCAGAGGGTGACGACGCTCAGGAGGTCGGCAACTGGAGGCCGATCAGCCTCTGTCGTACCTTGTACAAACTGTACGCCGCTGTCCTCGCACGCCGGCTACAAACGTGGGCGAAAGACGGTGGGGTCATCTCACCGTGTAAAGGGTTGGTTGGTTTCGTTCCAGTGGAAGGCGTGTTCGAGCATGTGTTCGTGTTGGACTCCGTGATTTCGGAGGCCAAGATGCGACGGCAAAATCTACTTGCCGTCTTTCTTGACGTCCGGAACGCGTTTGGATCCGTCCGGCACGATACCATGTTTGAGGTTCTCGAGCACTTTGAAGCCCCGACGTACCTCGTTGACGCGATCCGGGACGTCTACTCCGGAACCTCGTGCCGAATTAGAACCTCGGCCGGGACTACGGAGGAGATACCCTGCGGTCGTGGGGTCCGACAGGATTGTCCCCTGTCCGGGTATCCTTTTCAACCTGGTAATGGGAGTCCTAATCGTTGGGCTGAGTGCAGTGAACGATGGCTACCGAATGGCCTTTGCTGACGGCAAGCTCATTCAGGTCCTGGCATACGCTGACGATCTGCTGGTAGTAGTGACGAAAGACCGTGACCAGATGTTGCGTCAGCTTGCGGTGTGTGAGCGCTTTGGTCGTTGGGCCGGCCTGCGATTCAACCAGGCGAAGTGCGGATTGATCGGCTGGAAGGTGTTGCGTGGCGGAAAACGGGTTCCGCTGGGCGGTGATCCACTCCTCTTAGACGGAGTGGAGATCCCCAGTTAGGGCCCGACGAACACTACAAGTACCTGGGCGCCATGACGGGCGTCAGGCATGCCCCCCACGAATTCCCAGCTGGTCTCCTCCCACTTCACGGCCAGGAGGCTCCAGCGGCTGTTTAAGTCGTTTCTCACACCGCATCAAAAGCTGATTGCCCTGAAGCGCTTTCTCCTGGACCCAGTCTCAGTTTCCATCTTAGAGTCCGACCTCTTGCGCAGTCGTATCTGATCGCGCTTGATCGACGTGTGCGCGAGTGTCTGTGGGTGGCGTTTCGCTTGACCAAGCCCTCTCTCCTGTCAGGCGGTGTTTCACACCCCGCAGGATTTGGGGGTCTGGGCGTACCGTCTCTTGTTGACGAGAGTCACAGTTAGGTGTCTCGTGGAGCGAGGACCTCCTTGGTGGGTGATTCCACCGTCAGGTTCAGTAATGTCCTCCTTATTACCGGCCAGAGTCGTCGGAAACTCGTCCAGTGTCTCCACGTGCACTGCCAGCGCGCGTGGCGACAGCGGTGGGAGTCTCACCCTAACCAGGGTAAGTAAGACGACCTCCGCGCAGATGGCGTATTCTGCCGCCAGTGCCTGGGTCAAGCGACCTTCGTCGATAGATTTTTCAGCGTATTTATTTGCGCTGAAAGCACGCTTGAACCTCCTTCCGACAAGGAAGGCACTTGCTCTTTACAGCAGGGATCAGCACATTTCTACATCGTGCCGCTAATGTGGGGCAGAATTTAAGACTCTCCCGCACGTGCTGAATCGGTGCCCGAGCTCAATGAACTTGATGACGGAGCGGCACGATTCGGTACTGCGGGAGATCCTTAGACATGTTGATCGGACCCGCTTCCCCGTGATCTCGATCGATCGAACGGTGCCAGAACACATGGCGGCCACTGGCGAGGCTCATCGTAGCTCGTCAGGCCGACGGCTCAGTCGTGGTCGCCGACGTGGCCTGCCCGTTCGATTTGAAAGAGAACCTTGATGAGGCGGTGAAACGAAAGTTAACAAAGTACGACGAACTCTGCTGCAACATCGGTTCCTCAACCGGGAAACCGGTGGAGTGCCACGCACTAGTCGTGGGCTCCTTGGGGAGCCTCTCGGAGAGTCTCGCCACCTCTCTCTAGGCTTTTTGGGTATAACCGGTTTGATCCGCTCTAGGCTAGTCAAGAAATTGGCTACGCTATCCATCGAGGGGAGCCAGAAGATCTGGCGCTAATGGGGTTCCGCAGCCCGGGCAGCGTCGGCGAGGTCAGGAACCGCTCCACCCGTTCTTGACTGACGGGTTCCTTCTGGTGTCGACACCTCCCAGTCGTGTACCCCCCCATAGATAAGAACGACGCATCAACCTCAGTGTTCCTCCAAAGCCGGTCGGGAAAGGCGTTCCAGATAAAGTTGGGAGGGTCAAGAAGACCTTAAAAAGGAACTGCATAAATGCACGACGCGGGCGGGGACGGAATTACTATCAACAGATCACAGCCTCCACTATCATCGATCACAGCAGTGTGAATTTCATTTAAGTGCCCTCATTAAATGCACGAGTCCCCGCCCGAACAAAAATAACAATATGCGCGCAAAAGCGCAAGCACAAATGCGTCACACTTCATCCACCACTAGACCCTCCCAAAGCATGATCTTTTTATGCGGCTGGCTTTTACTTTAAAAAAAAATATGCCTAAATTTTAAAGAATGGCACGAATATTTTTATACTCACCCACAGACAGAATTTTATAAATATTTTTGTATTCCACACACAGATTTTATAACTATTTTTATATTTTCACATACAGATTTTATAACTATTTTTATAAATATTTTTATATTTTTTTCCGCCAGCCGCCAACTTTTTGCCTTTCCAGACCGGTTTAGACGCCATGCTTTTACATTATAACAATTGAATTAAGTCGCGGAGGTGGGCTGAAGTTGCTTTGTATCGTCTTTTTACCCACATATTGTACCATTTTTAATAAAATAGTACCCGTAGGCCCCCACCCTCCGTGAACGACTGACGACATGAACCCGTCCTCTTCCGCCCCGCTGTTGAGCATCGGTGACGGTCCGGCCATCGTGCGGACGGCTTGGTTAAGATAAAACAGACGCCGTCCGCGCCACTGAGTAGCAATATATATTTTTTTTTTAAATTTAACCACAAAGTCCCCTATAAAATAAACACTGCCCGGTCGACCCTTGTAAACCAATTCTGTTCAGAGCCACTCAGTTTTAAATTCCATCCTTTGCCCCACACCCAACAAAATTTCAGATTGCTCTACCATAAAACGATTGAAAACCCTGCAAAAAGTTGAAAATTTTAGAAATAAAAAATTGTTTTTCTTTCTTTGATCTTTCGGAGGACCCCTCTTAATCGCATCTCGGCTCTTTTGAACTAACAAAAATGAATTACAGCACCTTCACAGCAGACGAAAGAAGAAAGAAGACCTAACGAAATAAGAATAAGCAGTTTTCAAGACGAAGCAGACGATCTCCACGCCACTAACGACGTTCTGCAGCTGCACCACCACCATCTCGCCGCAACAAGAAGAATTTTCCGCTGCTCTCCACTCTGCTCCAACACCACCTCTCCTGCTCTGTGGAGTGCTGCCTTGCTGCTGGACCAACCTCTACCCGAAGGAACCCTTCGAACCCAGCAGCAAGGTACGTGCCAACACCTCTCCACAGAGCCAAGGCCAGAGTGGATAGAGCAGCGGCCTCTACAACTGATTAAAAACCCTGCAAAAAGTTGAAAATTTTTGGAATAAAAAATTTTTTTTCGTCCTCTGATCTTCCGGAGGACCCCTCCTCTTCATCGCTTCTCGGCTCTTTAGAGCAAAGATCCACAGATTCAACTACAACAAGAAGACGAAGAAGAAGAACTTACGAAGTCAGAATAAGCTGTGCCAAGACGAAGCAGACGCTCTCCACTCCACCAACGACGTTCTGCAGCTGTGCACCACCACCATCTCGCCGCAACAAAAAGATTTTCCCGCTGCTCTCCACTCTGCTCCAACACCACCTCTACTGCTCTGTGGAGTCCTGCCTTGCTGCTGGACCAAACTAATCTTGAAACCCAGCAGCATGGTACGTGCCAACACCTTATTAATTATTGCGCATTCTGCCATAATATGATTAATATTGTCCGTGGGTAATTTGCACTTTGTGATTTTGTGTGGTTTTTAATCCAGTCGCCTAGGAAAAAGGCTTGAGCAATTTTAAAACTAAGATCTCTATCTATATTATTAAAAAAGGTTTTTATTGCCTTTGTTTTTAATGTAATTTGTTGCCATGATATTGGGTAGTTGTTTACGTTTATTACTTTCGATTGCACAATCAAATATTAAAGTAACTCTTAGTAAGGAGATTATACTTTATAATAATACGAATAATATTATAGCACTAAAACTCGTAAACATATTGAAAATCAAAATAATAAACACAAAAACCCATTTTGACGCAAAAAAACGAATATATCTGGAAAAACAAATTCACCCGAAAAACGTTATGGGAAGTGAATACCAAAATTAAAAAATTATCCATAACCACGCCTATCAATTGGGCAAAGAAATTATACGAGAAAAATTTAACTTACGGGAATTACCCTAATTAGATCGATGGGATTTACCCTAATCAGATTATGGGAATTACCCTAATCAGATTATGGGAATTACCCAAAAAACCCTCCACGAAACCTTTTACCCCCTTTTTTATTTTTCTATTCAAATAGTTGGCAAATACTACTACCTGTTAAAAATTATTTGTGCTTACAATTCTAGAAACACCTATTAAAACGTGAAAACATGTGTACAGATAGATAGATACCCAGCCCACTGTTAATACCGCCCAAATTGGTGTACCCATGTAATATTATCGCGGAATTAATATAAAAAAAAGATAAGTGCAAATATATAAAAATTTCCCAAAAAAACTAAAATAAAACAAAAAACGGGAAAAAAAGCGACGGTCTTAACATAAAAATTTAAAATTAACCACTTAATAGCGTTAAAAATGCAGTCTCCCTAGAATAGAGTAATACCTAGCGGCAGTCAGACTATAACCCTAGCACAAGACAGTCACCGCAGACAGAAGAGTGTACCCCCCTCTAGGTTAGGTAGGTGTTATTACACAGCATTCATACCACTAAAAAAACACATTGATACAGTGATTACAGTCATACTCTTAAAATTGAAACCGGATTTTTAACCCTTTCTATAAATTTCCTGGTCAAACTAGGCCAATCACAAATTTATTAACATCCACTCTCCTCAAATCCCTACCCCAAAAGTTAATCCCACAAATTTCTAATCCATTTAAATCCGGCCAAATTGCCTAATTTAACCAACCAATTAGTTATTAAAAAAAACCTACCTCCCTCTTAAATCATAATAAATTCTCACTCAAATCTTTAAAAATATCATTCTTTACATCAATGAGGCCATATACATTGCAAATGCAATATCCTTAAGTCCACACTTCAACTGTTTTTTTTTCATACACCACCTATTATATTCAAATTCATAAAATTTAGTAATTGTGTGTGTGTTTTTATACAGTTCTTATACATTTATATACGTTTATATTAAAGTTTTAAAGAAGTAAATAGTGATAAAGGTTTTTTTAAATAGTTAAATAACAATATAAAATCAGGGTTAGGCGCCGCATTGCGATTTTTTGACAAGGATAGTAATTTAACCCAAATAATGAATGATAACGGCGCTCATAAACCACACAGCACCACGTTCACCAGCACTGCCAGTCGGTCTTCTTCTCCTCTGTGTTGTTTTTCAGGTACCACTGGAGTGCAGAGGGCGTCCTCATCGGAGTTCCCTGCGTTGGGGGATGGATGTTCATCCCGAGGCGAGTGCCGTTTATCATGGTCTGGGGAACCTGTCCTAAGAATGCCCACATCGTAACTGCCCAAGCATACATACACCAAACAGTGAACGCATTAATACATCACGTAAATAATCAACACCCTCAACCAATTGGCACAACAACATTGAAACAAATCCCGAGTCACTAATTGCCAATTCACAACAACAGACCACACACTGGATACAATACACACACACACCACAACACGTGCAAGGCTTGAGACCTCCGGAACGCGTTCGACAGCGTCGACCACAACATCAATAGTCAAGGCGTCGTCTCGCTTCGGCGCAGGCCTCGTGGAGATGGTATCGGATATACCATTCGACCAGGCCTTGTACCCCTTCCTGGTGTTCAATTAAATTTAACGTCAGATATTTAAAATATATATATATTTATCAGAGATTGGATTTTTTAGCGTGTGTGACGAGGGAGGGCGTGCCACCCTGTAGACCAGTGAAAGAACACGCTATTAATATCCTTATACGCGAACCCGAAAGTTACCGCACTAGAAGTGCTCGCAAATTTTATCGTTTTAAACCGCAGTGGTGTTGCGTGGTTGATGCAAATAAAGTACATACATACATATTATATCGGCTCTTTTTTACTAACATCAATTGTAGTATCTAAAAATTCTCCAAAAAACATAAAAAATGCCTAAGCGACAGGCACTTTAAAGCTATAGCGGCAGTCACCGACCGCAGCAAGAGCCGCACGGCCTAAAAGTCCATTGACCGCACAAATAAGCCGATTCCCGCTGTTAGTAAGGAGAAACGAACAATATCAGCCGGCATAGGCTGATCAATTACATCGGCAATAAAGCCGTGCAATGGAAATAGGGAATACAATGATTCCTGCTATCCGAGTTACGAACAAATATTTTCTATACAGTACGAGACTCAATTATGTTTAAATGACAGAACAATTTGCCCTAGTTCAAACAGATTTGCCAGCTTATTTCAAAGCAAATCTTGACTAAAAAAACGTAAACATAGAATCAGTTTTGTCGTGCAGAATCGGTAATAATATGTTGTGTGAAATGTGACATTAAAATATGTTCATTAAAAAAATACATTATAATAGGCTACAATTTTTAATGGTTCCTCCGGTAAAAAAAGTTAAAGCAGAGCAAACTGGCATTTTCGGTGCGTACCTCGCCGGAATCTGTTTCTCCCTCCTAGCAAAGTTTTTGGTAAGCCATGGTCCAACTTTCAACAAAATTGGATTGTAATTACATGTTCAATTTGTACATGGGCAATGGGCTATACACAATAAAATGGTCTTGCCTAAACATTGACCTCAGGTGCAGCAAGTGTGGCCATCGCTGTGTCTGACCTCTTGCATACAGCGAGATATCGTTGGGACTTTTGGGAAATGCAAAGGCCTCCTTTATTCTGGACCGGTCCTTTATACCATTTTTTAAATAAATATTAGGTTTAGATAAGGGCTTTCAGAAGGCCGGAAATTACCGCACTAAAAGTGTAGGGTTATTATTGCTTATATTTTTTACCAGCTGTGGTGATGCTGTAGAAGTGCTGCCCCCACCTTTTTCCGCCTTCAGCGTCTAACACTCACAAGTAACAGCACTTATTTTTCAGCCCGGGCCACCGAGTGCTCCCAAAATGACCAACCAACCATGTATTCCTTTTATATATTTTCATAGATATATTTGTCGGGCCAAACGACCCGCTTCGACGCTAAGCGCTGCAGAGCGGTAAATAAAGATTTGACGTCGCCCTAACAATCCAACTCCGAACGGACGACCGATGACCATCAAGAAACCGGCCGAACTCTTCAGTTTAGTTTACACCAGGGGCGTGCAACATACGGCCGCGGGACGTATTTACGTGACCCGCTACAGACCTTGTGCTTCGTAGCCTATTATTCATTTAAAAAACTTTTTCTGAATTTTAACGGCATCATTGGCGTTTTTGATTACTCACTACAGTATAAAGATACGTTACATTGCGATTAAATTCCGCCTGCCGTACTGTGGCGACCTCCCATTGTTACAGGATAATGCACATTGTATGAAAACTGCCTTTTCTTGCAGTGGTAAAGTATTACGTGATATAACTGTGTAAAATACTCCATTGGGCAACACAATCAAATTGTAGTTTGCCTAATTTGCCAAAAACAGCAAGATGTATTTCATTAATGGTTACAAAAAGGACACTGAGTTAGTTACAAAACTGAACTTTAAGAGAACTGAAGCAATTGCCGAAAAAGGACAGTCGTCATAAAAAAATGTTCGATGGTATGGCCCCCGGTATCTCTAAACTTGTACGTTGTGGTCCATTGCGCGAAACAGTTGCACCCCCCTGGTTTACACAGTCCGCAGCAGGAGGCCGTGATTTTAGTAATACCGTGTATTGTCTATGATTTTAATTGCACATCTACTGATCAATTGTGCAAGTGCTGAAGTAAAGGAAAAAGAAGCCATTGCAAATTCTGATTACTGTGGACGATTATCTTCATAGATAGCGACAGCAAATAATAATGCAAATGTGGGGAGACTTGAATTTTCGACTTCATGTGATCACCAACGATTTGTAAACAACATCCATCCCAAAATTGGTTTGTTCTTCAACATTATTCCATCTATAATTGTATTAACAAAGAGAAACAATATTTCCAACCAAAAACGGCACAAAGTTATATGTAGGTCTTTTTAAAAACTAAGTAAATTTCGTACATTTTTTGTACAAATAGTCTTTTGTAATAAAAATTTTATACGCCAAAAACAATTTAATATTTTACTGTAAAGAGAGGTTATGACGGCTCAGCC
>CH001998.1:208172-259757 GCA_000149265.1 Ciona savignyi
ATTCCCCTTGGGGGGCGTGAAAGCTTCTCAGGGGGGCGCGAGCATGACAGTGACATATTGCAGGGGGTTCGAATTAACGATTCGCGAAATGCGTGGGATACGAGAAAAATTTCGCGCTTTAGCTATGTTAAATTGCCTTAGAATGCGGTTTCAGAACCTCTCAAACTAATCTTTAAAGCCAGAAAGATAATTCATTAAGCAACAGTACCGTTATTAAGTAGTAATGATAAACTACAATAAACGTGTCGTGAGTTATGCGTGTAGGATAGGACGAATATCGACGAAACGAAGCCTTTAAACGAGTAATCTTACTTGTTAAAACACCATATAACCTTATTATAAAGAGGTGTGTAGCATCTCCGCCAATCATAAATAAAGGAATCGTGGTATATTAACGCATAATGGCTATTGTTGCGTCGTGATAGAAATGCTTATTATGCGTCAATAATGAAAAGAAACCGCAGGTAAATAAATGTAATAGTAATTCCATTGTTAAATGTTATGTTGAAGGCAAAATATGTTATATTATATTGTGTTGATGATTTATTATTAAAAGTGCGCGAAATCAGTAACGGTAATTTATATTTTCGCGATTTTGTTAAATATTCTAATTCGCGAACTTTAAAAAACGGTTCGCGAATAGCGATTCTTCACACTAAGCAGGGTAATGGCAAATAAATCATTGCTCTATTTTTCGTAAATTTGATTTTTGAGTAGGTGGGGCGTGAGCATGAATCACAAATCTCAAGGGGGGCGCGACTGAAAAAGTTTAAGAACCACTGGGCTAAAGGGTACGTTCGTACAAGGCCACACGGGCTTTAAGAAAAAATGCCACACATGGTTTTTTTAAACACGAACAATATATGATGTTTGCACTTGGAATAAAATGCAGTCTTCTGCTGTCTTATTGCCTTCATCGTAAATGGAAGGTTACCGGTCATATTGTTCTGCTTGTCTTCAATTTAACTGCCATGTTTGTTACTTCGAATTATCGCAACGTCACATTTAAACATGTGCTAATTTTATGTTTCACTGGACGTTATGGTTATAATTTAATGCGGCCCAATAAGATTTGGAAACCAAGGGGAATATCGGAGTTCTTTACTGTGTGTATTTATAATAAGTCGCTTGTTAATAATCTGATATACATTGTTGCGATTAAAAAGTTAGATAATATTGGGAAGTGTCAAAGTTAACATTCTGTTGTACAAAGATTATTTGTAAGCAGTAGCATTTCGAGAGAACCGGCTTTTGCGGTCTAAATCGCCCCTTTACAAAAAACCTAATTTTTAAACACTTTAACATTGTGTTCTTATTTAAATACTTAAATAAAATTATGTTCTTATTAAAAATTTGTCCGATTAGGCAATTCTTGATCAGCTAAGTGATATCTGCCTCGTATATGGTTAATAGATTTTTAATCGACTATTTCTGCTATTTTGTGTTGTGTACGCAGTAATGTAAATATTCGTAAACCGGACGTTTAGTATGCATTGTTAGGCACACATTTGACCTCCAGCTGCTGGTCAAAATTAGCAGGTGTATATTTCCTTTTGGTGACTGGTGCGAATACGCTTAGCTCACGATAAGGAATGCACAATATAGAATTTCGAATCTTTTATATTTCAATCTGTAGGGATTCGAATCTTTACAAAAAAATTAATAAAAATAGGACTCGAATTTAAAAACGTAAAATCGCGGTTAGGATCCATCGCGCAACAAAAATCTTTCCTTCAATTATGCGTTCATTTAATTATCAGCGCAACGTCTTACCACGCGTGCGACAAAAATTAGGGGAAAACTTAAAGGAGGGAAGACGGGAAGGAAGAAAACTGCTAAAATGAATATTAAGGCATAAGAGTAAGTTTTAAACATGGGGCTGGAGTAAGGGTTATTATTTATTGGGTTAGAGATTTGTGTTTAGGGAAATGGTAAAATTGATTTCCATAGTTTTGGTGAGCAGTTTCCCTCCTTCCCGCTTTCCCTCCCTTTAGCGTTGCCCGTTAATTATCATTTACGTCGCATACAGAGGCGCTAAAAGCGCGCGTAGATACAAGGAAAGTAGGTCACTTTCCCGTGCTAATCACGGGCTTTATTCTACCTTTAAATATGACGCAATTAATTAATAAGTGAAAAAATATTTAAAGACTACACATGCTTATTTTTGTAAATATTTAAACCATTTTAACATTAATGTTTTTAATAAATACAAAAAATGAAATCTAAAAAACTAAAATCTTTAGTTATTAATTTTGGTAAATTTTTAGTAATTAATTTAATATACTTTTCAATGAAAACATATATTCTGAGGGAAATAATGATTGAGTTTAACACTGTATAAAGGCATATTGCTAGGTCTCTACATTTAATTAATATTCATATTCCGGCCAGTATCTATTTATAAAAGGTAAACAAATGCACGTTGTAGCAAATTTAAATAAACACCAAAACATTCCGGGATAGCATTTTAAATTCTAGATATGAATAAATACTATTACCTAATTATCTTATATTGTGCATCGTGAAAATTGTTTCCAATCTTTAACAGTTGAAACGTGTTGCGCAATTTAATTGTTAAGTTGAAAAGCCACATAATAATGCTACGATTTGTATCAAGGTCAGTTAAAAAACGAGTAATTTTTTTCAATTGTTATAAGTAGACTGGTAATCATACGCATCGAAAAATGCACACACAAGTTGTGTGCTAAACTAAAAGGTTGGTATTACAATTATAAATATAGTATTGTTAAAATCTCAAATGTACGTTTAAACCAGAGCGAGTTCATTGTGCGGCGCAGCGCGCACACACACACACACAGAAAACGCAAAAAAGGTAGGCGACCGACTACTGACGAAAAAGTTTAATTTCCGATTTCCCCCCTTAAAGAGATGTTCGGACGACGCTTTCGCAAAATAGATGCGCTTTCGTTATGGCGAACGAGTTACGGGTATAACAAGCCCTAGTTTTTTAGAGTTATTTTACGAAGCATAGTCAGTCAGCAGTCGTTGTTGTACGCCTCTACAATAAGGTTTTGCATTATAGACCTACCAAATTCTGTAAAATCGCTAGAACAGTTTTTAACCGTTATAACCTTAGGCCCGTGTTATAAACAAACAAAAAAATCTTCGGGGCGTAAACGATTCGGCTTTCATTACTTGCGTGGAATAATTGCTTAAACAAATGTTATATTCCAACGGCTGGAAGTTGTGCGCGTCTAAGATATCTCATTGCGTAATTACGTATCGCGCATTGATCTCCACAATTATCGGCGTAACTAAAAACAATTTTTAAATAAATTTATTCAATACGCGGACATAGACTTACGTAGTTAAAATTTTGTGTAGGACTCTATTTTGCAAACAACAAGAAATCATGAAATTTTTAAAATCTTAAAACTTTAAATTTGCGAAACGCGTGAACAAGTTAAGAAACAATTTTTACTTTATTTTAAATTAAATGCAGACTGTTATTATTCAAGATTTATTAGTGTACTATCTTTTATTATTACCATAAGCTGAGCGTTTGCACGAGTAATCAAAAAGATGGACGCGTCTGTTTATTAGGACCAGGTGTAAGTTGGGTCAGGGCAAAACAATCCGTACGATAGGCCGAAATTTGCTTAAAATAAAGTTAAAGGAAAGGGATTACCTTTCACAAATGTCATAAATACACTCGCTGCCGTATATATAACTTTCTCTTTGAATATATTTCTTTAACTAATTTCGATGCGAAAATTTCTGATCGCATGCTTGGTTAACGAGATCATTAAAGTTTTTTTAGAAAAGCCTTAGTTTGTAAGTCTTAGATTTCATGATGTTTTATGGAAATGATTTTGATCAAATCTTTCAACAAATATGTGAAACCAACGCACATGAGTGTCCTCAGTGTGACAACCAAAAGTTTGTTACTGCTGAAAAGTTTGAAAGACACATGAAGCAACACTTTTTGCCGTAAAGCAAGTAATTAAGGGAAAAAATGGTAAGTGGTTAATAGAAAAATGGCTTATGTATTATTACATAGCGTACGAGTTTATTTGTTGTGCGATAAAATAGAACGATGTACAGTGAACTAACACAATATAGATATATGTGTATGTACATTTAAAAATATGAATTACACTCTTTTAAAGAAATAAAACACTGTTTGAGTAAAATACGGCAACCTTCTTGTTGCAGCTTTTTTATTTCCATGTCGGAAAATGTGTATATCACGAAAAAGTGCCAAGGAAGCCCAACGGAGCCACAACCATTGCAAATTCTGTAAAAGGGTGTTTGGAAGAAAAGCCCCGTTTGAAGACCATTTAAAAAAATGCGAAAAAAAAACATAAATTCTTTTGAAATTGGTTAGTATCGTACATTTTTACACATTATTTTATGCATGGAAAATTATATTTATACCATAAAGATGCATAAAATGGCTTTTTAAAACTTTCGGTTAAATACTTTTTTTACCACTTTTTTATTATATCAGCAGACATATTTTTTTTAGATAGTAACCTAGTTCGAGAAATGGAAGATGACATAACTACAGCATTAAAAAGTCAAGGTATATTTTTGCAAAATATTACATAAACCTATTAAGCCCTTAGCTATATTGTGTTTATTATGAAGCACCTGCGTCTTTGTATTAGATATCGGAGTGCCAAAACGGTTACAGAATAAAATTAAAACCCCAAGGTTAATTATAGTTGATTGCTATCCATTTAACTGTTGAGTTCACCACACCGCACACGAACACATTATTGGTAAGCGAAGATAGAGAACCAAAAGTCCATTCCAACCAAAAAATGTGCTGGGCAATTGTACTCCAAATGTGTGTAGCAAAATTATAACATGCCCCTTTGAAGAAATAAAGTGACATGCAATAAAAATCAGTGCAATATCTGATCATTTAACATAATCTTTTTATAGAAATTCCTAGTATTAACTTAACGAAACAAACTCATATAATACCGCCCAGGAATACCTTTCTTTGACACCACATTTTCATAAAAAATCGAATAAAGTACCTATTAAAGGTGTCTTTGAAAACAGAGACGACAATGGGTATATATGTAAGCATTGCCCATCGGATTTTAAAACTTTGGCGTCGAACTTCGCCACGGTATCAAGCAGGTTAAGTATCCCGCTGTCACGATCCATGTGCAAAGTGGAATATACACGTTCGGAATTTTACCACAAGGCATCATAGTTCCAATTCATGTGCAAAAGCACACAAAAAAACAAAATATTGGTTTGTACAAATGAAAACTGCAAAATTTTAATGGCCCATGCACCGGAGAAAAATCCAGACACGGAGTGCCCGCATCTTGAAGCAGTCAAGAATTCGAATTTTCAGGAAGAGAAGCCGCTTGAACTGAAATATTTAACAACTATGAAATCACTTAAAGTAATTTCCGACCAAACATTTGAAGTACTAGAGGAAAGATACTACCTATGCAAAAAAGAAAACGTCCCCCCTGGTTGTAAAACCTGACTTTTTAAGTTTGGGTTACTCTTCAAGGTACTCATATTACTCGGTGTTTTGCAAAAAAGCAGAATACTTTAGCAGTTGTCGTCGAGTCCGGGTTACATTCGATGCTAAAACGGAGAGATGGGCGTGTCAGTGTCCCTTATCCGGCGAAACTAAAGTGTGCCATCACCAGCCAGCTGCTAAGTGGCATTCCTTGCAGTTTGATTCACCGCTGATGAATATTACCACCCCAAGGTTTTACCATAATCACTACATTTTGTTAGTCACTTAGTGCGGCTTCTCGTAATATTATAAGTATATAAAAATATGCACCAAGATTGTTGACAAGAAGTATACAGATAAAAGGATATGTACTGTTGTTTTTCAAGTCGGGAGAAACAAGGTCGCGGCAAAGCACAGGGTCAACCGTGCTTAAAAAGTATCCGCTTATACACATTAGTTGTATTACTGTGGACTGCTGTTTTCTGTTAAATCTTAAACAGAACTTGATTATGTGCACATATTTCCCAAACAGATTTTCTTGGGCAATAATAATTTTCTACATTTTCTCTACTCTTAAATACCTTTTATTGTACAGAAAAAAGAGCCGTCTGTGATAGATGAGAAACAAATGGACTACATTTTAAATTTCAAATCGATTCCGGAAATACTGGAAGAAAAATACTTGCAAGAATTACCTCCCCCAGCTCTGTTTATACCGGATGAGGAATTGTGTCCTAACTGCAGAACACACCTTATCATATCGAAAAAACAACAGTGTGCAGTTTTCGGGATGAATAAAATTTGGAGAGGTTTGTATAATTTTATATATATTTAAAGGTACTTTTATGAAAGCCAAGCAGAGCACATGCATGTAACATGGTAAAAGTAAATTACATGGGTAAAAACGAAAAATGTTTTTTTTACAATTTTATAAAGCTTCATGTATTTTTTCTATATGTTGCCAGGATTAATCGCTGTTATAAAGAAATGTCCAAATTGCACCTTTCTCGTTCGCTTTCAAGATTATCGTTCGGGTTTTCATAATTTCAACAACAAGATAATGCTTACTTTGTGCTTGTGTGAACACCTTTTAAAGGGTATAAAGGTAAATTTTTGGACCTAGATTAATATTTTTGTTAATTCGCACTTTAATATCCCTGGAATATTTGTGTATATATATGAATATATACGTTACTCGTTACTACTGTGTATAGTGTGAATTGATATTTCGTAATAGTTTTTTTACATATTGTTTAAACCTTTTGTCTTTTTCTTATTTTATAGTTCCATGTAAATGTTGAAACGAACTTGAATGTTCTCTTCAATAAGGACGTAGCGTTGCCCATGGCAGACTTACGGAATGCCTTCTCGCACTTTTGTGCTCTTCGTAATTTTAGTTATGATTTCACGTGTCTAAAATGCGGCAACCTGCCAACAGTTTTGATTGGCGATGGCAATTGGGCAAATTGCTGCAAGAGACCAGGTAGATATGTTTTAAACTCCATAACGATATAGTTTTGACGTTATATAAGGTTAAATATTGTATATGTGGCAAATATTTATTTTGGTTTTCTTCTTGTCACTTATATAGTGGAAGCAGTCCGACATGACAAAAACTGTGCGGATAACATAAACTGCAGCGATGCATGGTCAAGTTATCAAAAGGAGATTGTTGGAAGAGGTTTCTATGGTATGATGTGAAAACAGTTAAAAAAATTGTTTTTTGCACTACAACTATAACAATAATAAGTTCCTGCATATTGCATACGCAAAACGCTCTATATAAACAGGGTTAATAACTTAATGATTAGTACAGAAAAATGAGGATTTATTATTTATACTGTTTATTGCATCTTCAGGGTGTAAAAACCCATGAAAAAAAGACGTGGCTCTTAACATGGTTTCACCATGGCTGGGTGTAAACTCCAGGCTCTCCAACACAATATTAAACACGGAACATAAAAAATGTTTTGTGCTCGATCAACCAAAATCAACCAAGCCTCAAACAAATGTTATTCTATCGCAAGAGGTTATTTTAGATGCATTGAATAAAAAGGATAAAGTAATTATTTGCCAATGGTTATTTTTTATTATTAGTTTTTAAATTATGACTTTATATAGTTTACAAATTATCCCGTGGACGATTGTTGTGCAAACATATGCGCTAGTCAATTAGCTACATATAGTACACATTACTAAAACACATACCTTCTTTGTAGAATACTTTAAAAAAGCTCTGCGAGGAAGTGGGTATATCTAGCAAAGGCTCTACGGAGGATCAAATCAACAGCTTACATGAGATGGTTCTTTTTAAAGACATTTTTCCCAAATTTTTTAAAAGAATAAAAAAATGCGGAGGTAAACAAATGCTTATTAATACAAAACAGTGTTAATTAAGTAATTATTTGTAAGTTAGACTTTTTGTGCACGAGTATTATATGATCGTTACTTCTTAAAATGCGCAATATATTTGATGTTGATAAGGTGGAGTCGTGCACTTCAGATGTCCTCATGGAGTTTGCTATTATATGAAAACCTTACTAAGGCATGAGAGTGCAAGGGATTATGTGGATGGCCTTCAAGCTTTCAAAAAGCAGCCAACTGTCTTTATAAGTGATATTGCATCTCAGGTTAGTGACGGGTAATTTAATTATAAACGGGCCTAGAAAACTTCACGACGTTTCCGTAAAATTCTTGTTATATTTGATGTACCGAAAGAATAATTCAGTTAATGTTTAACTATCTTGCTATCTAATTGTTTTGAATATTAAATAGCGGGCCGCATGGTGGCGTAAAGCGTCGATCACACTCCTTCCAAGTGAAAAAAGCTACCATCATTAACACGTTAGCGCTCGTGGAGGAAGGACGTGTCTAGCACAGCGCTGATAGAAAAACAAAAGTCTTACGTCAAAGCCTTAAAGAGTAACCTAAAGCAAGCCAATGTGGCAGCAAGACCTAACTGTATATGAATCAAGAATTATTTATTTGGTCAAGAATACGCACAACAGCATTATATTAGAACACATAATTTGAATTTAAATAAATATTTATGACCAGGAGGCAACGAAACGACCGTACGGTCAACTAGTCAATTGCCCCCTTTCTCTAAAAATGAATCATTAAGTCAATAGAGCAAAATATAACACAACAGTAGGTATTAAATGATAGAAATAGGTAAGGAAACTTAATTTATTGCAGTGATTAAACACACACACAAGTATAATAATACCACAATTTTATTATTACCGAGTACTTAATTTTTAAAATACTTTGACAACTGTCAGTATTATTACTAAAATTACCACCTCTACTCTGTATAAGCACTCAAAAGCAGTTGCTTCATTCTTTTTTTAAAAGTATAGAAAGAGCTATTTTTTATTTCTGCTGGGACAGTACTCCATATTACAGGTGCACAGTAAGCCAATGATTTCTTCCCACCTTCAGTATTTACTCGTGGAACAAAAAATTATTTTGAGCAATGTTTCTTGTTTGATAATTGTGTACACTTTTCACAGGTATAAAAAATTGCTTGTAAAGTTCACATGCAGATTCAGAATTAGCCTTGTACATTAGTTTACAAATTTCAAGCTTGTAAATATCCTTTATTTTTAACAATTTTGTTTGGTAAAACAAGGGATTAGTGTGAGCCCTATAGTCACTCCAAGTTAAAATTCTTAATACTCTTTTATGCAGCTTTTGTAATGGGTCAAGTGATTTTTGGGATGCACTACCCCAGCTAGTTATACAATACTGAAGGTGAGAATGAACCAGGCTATAATAAGTTGATTTGAGGATATCTGAAGAGACATATTTCCTTACCCCAACTCAATCTATCATCAATACGAATCCCAAGGTACTTTACTGATTTTTTTCTGTGAATATCATTTCCATTGATCGATAAATGGAACTTTACATTATCAGTCTTCTTATTATTACTTATTATCAGATACTCAGTTTTAGAGTAATTTACAGATAATCTGTTCATACACATCCAATTATTAATCCTCATGAGTTCCTTGTTAACATTTTTTTCTAAAGTGTTCATATCTATTGCAGATAGCGACAGATTAGTATCATCCGCAAACAAAGTTACATCAAAAGCAGATGCTGATGGAAGATCATTAACGTAAACAAGAAACAAAAGAGGTCCAAGGGTAGAACCTTGTGGAACTCCACATGTAACTCCTCTACTGGTTGAATTTACATTATTTACTGTTGTATATTGCATTCTATTTGTTAAAAAGCTCTCTATTAATTTTAGTGTTAATCCACGTATACCACAATATTGAAGTTTTTTTAACAGTATATTGTGATTAACTGTATCAAACAGCCTTGGCAAGATCAATAAATATAGAGCATACATTTTTACCCTCATCCAGTCTAGTTAAATAATTTTCAGTTATCGTTGATACAGCAAGAGCAGTAGAATAATTTTCACGAAAACCAAACTGACGAGAAGTTAAAATGTTGTGCTTTTTAAAAAAAGTCATATAATTGTCTATGCAAGCACTTTTCAAAAATTTTTGAAAATGGTGACAATAATGAAATAGGCCTATAATTACCACATTCCTCAGGGGAGTTAGATTTAAATATTGGAATTACTTGAGCAGTTTTAAGGATAGATGGGAAGATACCTTGTGCAATACAGTTGTTAAACAGGCGTACTAAGATGGGACTAATAATTTGAGAAGACAATTTGATAAATTTGATAGGTATGTTATCACTCCCAGTAGATTTAAAAGGATTAAGTAAGCCTATCTGACTTCGTATCTCCTCCTCAGTAGTCTCTGCTAAGTATATGGAGTTCAATTGACTTTTTGTGACTTGGTATTTTGGTGTTGGTGTTTTAGGGGGTGGTATTTTTTCAGACATTTTTATTCCAATATTGGAAAAAAAATTGTTAAATATCTCACATACTTGATAAGGATCATTTACCAGTTTCCCTTGGCTGTTCATAACTTGTTTAATCAAAACTCTTTTTTTGGAACGGTATTTTATTATGTCATTTATAGTTTGCCACACTACTTTGGCATTATGTTTGTTAGATGAAATAAGATGTTTATAATACATCTTTTTCGATTGCTCTTTAATGTGGGTCAATTTATTTCGATATTTTTTATACTTCAGCCTTAAATCCTCACAATTATTTTTAATACTTTGGGCATATAACTTATTTTTTTGCTTAATAGAAATGACTAACCCTTTAGTCAACCAAGGCTTTTGATTAAGTTTCTCCTCCCTTCGAGTTCTATTTCTATATGGGGCATGTTTGTCAAGCACATATTTAAATGTATTAATAAATATCGAAAAATCTTTGTCTGGATTGAGACATGGAATGTCAGGATGATGTAAAGATTCTGACAGTTCAGATAAGAATAGCGCTTCATCAAAATATTTCATATCCCTAGTTTTAGTTTTGATTTTGTCACCAACTCCTATGTTAGTGTCAATATTTATTAAAATGGGTAGATGATCAGAAATATCACTAAGTAGAATGCGGACATTAATATATAGAATGCGGACATTAATATTATTATGTATATGGGTCAGAACCACAGAGAAAATTAATAGATCAGCTTTTATTGAAATGTTGGAATCCACCGGAATAAAGCTGACAAGTATAGTTGGAATTGCCCAACGAAGAGAAATCTAACAGACATCACCTGTAAAACAAGAGTTGAAGCTCAGAAAATACGTCAAATGCTGGAGAGAGAAGGGTCAATTAGAGCAACTGAGCTTTTACGAAAGTGAATACATAAATGTACATGTTAACTAGGTGCCAATCCCAACAACGAATGAAAGTATTAAGTCGGAAATCGAAAGCAAATACGTCCAAGTCATCAACATTTCAAGTAAAACGGATCCAAAAGGTCTTCTAACAGGGACGAGAATCGTAACAATGAAAAGGCAACAATTAGAAAAGAAACCAATACCAAGCTACATATACATAGACAATTGTGAATTTTTGGTGGCGTATAGAGGCCAAGAAGCTACGTGTAAATTCTGCGGACAAATTGGCCACAAACAAGCCGATTGTAAGGATAAGGGAAAGAATTATCCACCGCTTACTTATAAGGATGCCGCAATTAGGGTCACCGCCAATCAAATCATGACGTCACAGCGCTGAACGCCGCAAGGAAGATGGTCAACACAAAACCACAACCAGCAAGCTGCAATATAAAACAACCTGAGGCATCGTCAACCCCAAAGAAAACAAGACAAGAGCCGCCGACCACAAGTGCTTCCACGGAAGCTTTCGAAAACCAACGGACATCAGACAAAAGACAAAGGTCAAAAGGTTCAACGGACTCCAATGAACCTGACCCGAAAAGTGTTAGCATGTGTGCAAGAACGTACACAGTTAAATGCCTTTCGTGCGGTAAAGAGGGCTTAACAAATGAAGTAAACCCGACATTTCACTGCTGGACGTGTAAAAAGGAATTCAATGTCATTGAACCATGCTGCACGAGTGAGGATAGATTCCCCGCCGACCAAAAATCAAAGGTCATCCACTGCATATATTGCAACAAAACAATGATAAAAATGCCGTGTTGCTCGGCCTTTAAACTGGAAGATCAGGTTGACAAAGGCACCTTCAACTGTCTCGGCGGCGATAAGCTTTCACTGGAATGTGGCTGCAAACAGTTGAACACCATACCACCAAAAACGCTCTCCCGACAATGCACGAACTGCAACAATAAGATTATACACTGCGACTGTGACAAAATCATGTGGCGACGCATTGAGAAATCCGAACCATTTACTTGCGGTTGCGGCATGGAATATGAAGCAGACATCGAAGAAGGAGTTCGACGATATTAGCAAACTCGAATACCGGTATATTACACTATTTATTTTTGTTTGTTTTTATTAAATTACCAAATCTTTAAGGATAATGCAACTACGAATATCCACACTTAATGTCGCTGGGATACGAAATCAACTTAAGCGAAAAACTGTACTACATTTTTTAAAAAGTAAACAATCGGAGATAATATTGTTACAAGAAACCCACAGCACGGTGGAAACTGAAAAACTTTGGGAACTGGAATGGGGTGGCAAAATCGTCTGGTCACATGGTACAGCTAATGCTAGAGGTGTAGCGGTATTATTCACGAAGAATACGCACATACAAATAAATAACACCATTACCGACACGACCGGTAGATATATAATTGCAAAGTGCAGCATAAACTCATATAATATAGCGGTGGGTTGCTTATATGGGCCAAACGCAGACGACCCACGCTTTTTTAAAGAACTGAGTCTCGAATTGAATAATCTGAACTGTCACAACCTTCCTTATTCTTGGTGGAGACTTCAATGTAATACTAGACGATACACTAGATAAGATGGGCGGTGCGCCACAACATGGAAATAAACAGGCCCGGAAAGAGCTGCTTCGTCTCATCGAACACCACACAGCTTAGCCGACATTTATAGAATAAAACACCCCCGCACGAAAAAATTCTCAAGGATACAAAAGCGCCCGTTTGTCGGCACAAGATTGGATTACTTTCTGATCTCAAAGAAATTAACACACAAGTCCGATCAGTGCGAAATCTCACCAAGTGTCAAAACGGACCACAGTCTCGTATCGGTTAGAATAAGTATATCCAATAAAGAACATGGACCCGGGTATTGGAAATTCAATAACTCACTCCTGGAACACGAAAAATTTAAATTAGAGACAAAAGCTAACATCATAAACTTTCTTGAAATTAACTCAAACGGCCAAGTAAATGCATTAGTTTTGTAGGGAGGCCCTCAAATGCGTTTTAAGAGGACAAATAATCAAATTTGCAGCCCAGGAAAGCAGACGACGAAAAGATAAGCAAGATAGCATTGTATCTAAAATCACGAAACTGGAAACAACTCTGATTACTCAGACAACACAAAGCTTGCAGCGTGAAACAACTGTAGAGGAACTAGAAAGTGCCAAACTTGACCTGGATACACTTCGGGAAGAGAAAAAAAACAATAAAAGCGCGCGCAAACAAACAGGTGCGAACTAATAATTATCTGTGCGTGCTGGTACAAACGGCTAGAACGCCTGAATACGTGCAACTTACGAACACAGTGAATAAAGATAAGTGCAAAGTGACACGATTAAAGTGGAAAAGTTACATATAACACACACAGCCAAAATACCAATAACCATAAAACATTACATTGACCAATCCATTACAGAGCCATCCTACGAAGCAAAGTTAATTGGGCGGAAAATGGGGAGAAAAACACTAGATATTTTCTAAGCCTTGAAAAGCGAAGAGCCGAAAAACTAAACATCAGCTCCCTAAAAATTAACGGCAAAATAGAAACTGACGAAAGAAAAATACTAGACGAGCTCGGACAACACTTTCAAAGCCTATACAAGGAAAAACAAGTCAACAGAACCCAACAACAAACCAAGATGAGATCCTTTTTCTCTGGTATCACCGTTCCACAAATAACACCAGCGGAGCTTTATGAGTGCGAGAAGGATTTATCTGAATCGGAGTTATATCAATCGCTTAAGAACATGAACACGAATAAATCACCCGGGCTTGACGGATTCTCGGCAAGTTTCTACAAATGTTTCTGGGAGCAGCTGAAGGACGCGTTTCTAGCAGCAGTGAACTACATGCTTTTAATCAACGGACCGTCAGACATATTCGCCAAGGGAGCAGTAATTCTACTCCCCAAAAAGAATAAAGACCATCTTTACGCGGAAAACTACCGCCCAATAACATTGATTAAATGTGGACTACAAAATTATTTCCAAGGCGATTAACAACAGAATAAAACTCCTTTTGCCCAAATTAATCCATAACGATCAAAATGGGTTTGTCCCTGAGCGCTATATTGGGGACAATACACGCACCCTCTTCGATATAATTGATTACGCGGACTCGACGAATACAGCTGGCGCTGTACTATCACTAGATATTTACAAAGCCTTTGATACGCTGGATTGGGAATTTATGTTGTTGGCTATGAAACAATTTGGCTTTGGGACCAGAATGACCGGTTGGATTAGATATCTATACCCATCTTCAAAAGGCACTGTGATCAATAACAACTTCTTCTCACGGAGCTTTAAAATCGCACGCGGCGTTAAGGCCGATTCCCACCGCCGAACGATACGACAACGATCGGGGATTCCCCAAAAGTTTTCCGTTTCTCCGACTCACAACGATACGACGCTCTGATGTCGTACGATCAGCGTATGCACATTGGTACGACCATACGACGGGTTACTGTTTTTACAATCTCGAGTCAATAAATCTAAGTATTGGAATAACACAAGCGATCTGGACAACTACTAAAATATTCCATTTAATTTCTATACCCCACGAGAACCTAATCTAGTTTATAATGCATACAAACACAAGTCTGATTTAAAATGTGAAATATGTTTCATAACTACAACAAATATATCTGAAAAAGGAAACTTTTGTGTATTTCGGCAAGAAAGGGGTGTGAAAATTGCATACAGTAGGGGATAAATCACAGATTACAAGACTAAAAAAATCAGTGATACAAAAGTGAAAATCCTAGTTAAGGTAGGCTTGCTGCAGCAACGTTTGTTTAACACGGGACAACTGAAAGAATGAAAATAGAACTACGAACACTTGAAGGAAAATAGAACTTACAGAACACAACTACAACACTTAAAGGAAAAACTGAGAACACCTGAAGAATGGAATTTGTTCTAAAACACTGAAAAGAACCAGACAATTACAACAATATTTACAATTTTATATACCTGCTATTCAACATGGCTCAGTTCAATGGCAACATCACCATATAATATTTGGCTTATTTGTTGCATATATACGTGTACCGTTTCTGGTGACTTGATTCGTAACTCTAATGCTACAAACGCACCAAAGTTTTCGAAGCGGTCTGCTATTGGAACGCTAAATCTTTCCATCTGCTGTTGTGAACTTTTCATAACATTTAGCATTTCTTTCTGTAAAGTATGATCCATTTTATGGAATTCGAAGATGGACAAATAACTGCATCATAACATAATTCATATACACATTACCACATGCTTACTTGTATATCTTCAACAGAACCTCTCTTTCGCCGTTTACCGAATATGGGAGAATCTGTTGAAGTTCTTGGTGTTTTGTTAATAAGTAGGGGGGAACCTGTCGTACTTCGGGGTGCTATGCTTGCTTCTTCTTCGTTTTCATCTTCTAAACAAAAGGAGGGCAAGTAGCGAATTAACAACATAGTAGTTGAAACATCAAGGTATCACAAAGATGGGAGCTTACCTGGTGTTACATACGGTCTGCGCTCCTTCGTGGGCTCTTCCTGTACCGGCACCTCTAATGCTTGGAAAAAATTGTCTTTTGATCTATTAAAGAAAATAATTTAAACTAGGTACCCCGTACTGACTGGTATATGAATATGTACAGTTTTTTGTGATAGTTATGTTATACAGTTATAGCATAGTAAATTGAGTGTTCACAGGAATTATCCATAAAACATAGTAAACTAAACCTTCTATGGGTGACATAGCTTTCCAGAAAAGACAGTTGACCAAAGTAAGGCCAGGTTGGAGGAGGAAGTGTGCCAGATCCACTAGGAACATCCCTTGCCTTTTTGTGTATTCTGGCATATGTACTTCTGAGATTGTTTCACCTTGTTTGACACCATTGCACTGCAGTAAAAGAAATATATCTCCATGCAACATTAATTCATCGTGACAGACACTTCCTTCCAGGCACTTTCGATTTTATGTTTATTCTTTTTGTCTGGGTGAAATGGATTGTACAGTAGAGCCAGACCTGATATAACATCAATTAATTTTCGATTAAACGTTTTGTCATCTATACCGGTAGTCATGGTTGCAATCTGTAATGTATGGGGATGTTTGACCCAAAATATCAAGGAATTGGGAAGGCAAAAATCTTGAATACTGTCAAAACTTTTCTGGATCTTCCCTCGTCAACAATTTATCTACCAGTTTGTATTAAGATTGGGTTTCTCGTTCTAGTAGAATTTCATCTTCCCTATAAAGTTAACAATAATGAGGTAAATATGTATACCGGTACCGTATCGTATTGTTCCCTATTCCGTTACTTATTCTAAATGTTAAAGTTGGTTATTCTGTTACCGGTACTTAAAATTAAACGTAAACAGAATAGGCCAATCTGGAAATTATGGCAGACCTCGACGAGATCTGGCAGGTGCACGACCCCGATGATTGGTGCACATATACCAAGCAATTAGCCTAGTTGCAAATTAAGGATAGATGAGTCTGCATTTTGCGATTTTTTTGCGGCCGCATTTATGATAACTGAAACATTCTTGGGGTGCACTTGCCATGCTTTCCAGACTGGAGAATAGGGAACCTTTACATTACTTATTCTAAACTGTAAGTTTAGAATAAGTAACGGAATAGAAAACCAGGAACCAAATTCATGCCGGTTATCAAATTCCTAGTTACCCTAATCCCTAATCCCGTTAAAGTGTGACACGGAGGATTCTTACACTTGCACAATAATCTAGGCTAGTGAAGAATCTGCCGTACAAAGGTGGTTAGGCCTAACCAAATTAATAATACAAAACTTGAGCTGTTGTTAACAATAGCCTACCGGTCGGTACCTTGTTTTGTTTGTTTTCATAATTAGAGAGAAACAAAACATTTCTTGTTGAATTAACAGCAACTGCTGTCGAGCAAGCCTGTTTTGCCATTTACACTTCAGTGACATTATCCTAAAGAATATTTAACCTCTAGGGTATAGCCTATACTGACTGGTACTAGATGTAATATATTATAGCCTCTACTCCTTCAATCTGTAGCCTAAATTACAAAGATAAATTGAATTAGGACAATTAAATAACTAAACTTTCGGTATGTCCTGATTAAAATTAGTGTCTGCCTAGTTTACTTTAATAAAACACCACGTGTGCTGCTGAATCAACGCTGATAACTAGGTCTAGGTGTATATTTTCAATAAAATTGCTGGAAAATACGTTACGACGCTCTAACGACATACGATCGAGTAGGATTCAATCCTACTCCGTCGGAACGTCGTTAGAGCCAGAACTTTCGTCGTACGACTCGGAAAAAGTCGGTTCGCTACGACTGCTCCGACGCGGTGGGCATACGGCTTCCGATCGACTCGTTTCTGTCGTGTCGTAAGGCCCTAACGACGCTCTAACGACGGCAGTGGGCATCGGCCTTTAGACAGGGAGATCCACTGTCCTCGTCCTTATTCGTTCTAAGTATTGAATGCTTGGCGAACAAAATAAGAGCAAACAACAATATTCCAGGGATAGAGATCGCCAAGAAACAAATCAAATTATGCATGCTCGCGGATGACACATTGGTTTTCACCGATGGATCTGAAAATAGTATATTAAACCTACACGCGGAATTACAGAATTTTGAAGAAATATCTGGCCTGGCAATAAATTACGAAAAAAATCAAGCGCGTTTTACATCGGCATCAAACGTCTGTGTTCCACAAAACCACTGCAAAACATAGGGCTAAAATGGCCAACTGAAGAAATAACATACCTGGGCATTAAAGTGCCTATTAACAAAAACCTGCCAAAATTTTACGAATATAACCTTAAAGGTTTAATAGAAAAAGTTCAATCAATTCTCGGAGCATGGAAAAGTAGAAATCTAACACTATTAGGAAAAGTGACCATCATCAAGAGTCTCGTGATCCCGATATTGTCATACAAAGTGGTGGTGGCGCCAATAGAAATACCCACAGCTTTTATCAAGAAACTGGAAAAAGCCGTGTACTCGTTCTTATGGGGCTCTAACTGGGAGGGAGCAAAAACGAACACACTAGTAGCTGATGTGGAAGAGGGTGGAGTCAATATGATCGATATAGCGACATACATAACGGCATTGAGATTACGTTGGGTTCGGCAGCTGGTCGACAATGACGTAGTAAAAACTGGAAAAGCATTGAACTGGATATAACCCCGTTACCGACTGTCATCGCTGCACTGTGCGGTAACACATCAATGCAAACTAAATTGTCAAAAAAAATATTTCCTTTACACACAGTACGATGCAGTGTTATCGCTTGGAGAGAGTGCTTTAAACACGACACCGCTGATGACTCAACCATCTCAAACTTTCCTCTATGGTTCAATAAACAAGTAAAATTCAAGAACACACCCATCTTCATGCAATCGTTCGTGAAAGCCGGCGTATTCAACCTGGACCAAATACTGGAGCACACTTTTGGCGAATACGACCAATACGACAACGTAGCGGGAAAATATGAAATGATAGCCAATAACGTCGATTTCATGAATTTTTCAAAAATTATTGCTGCCGTTCCTAAACAATGGGACGAAACGCCGTTCGAAAACCTTCAAAAAACCACAGAAAACTATCTGGAGCAATTAATCGAACAAACTAAAGAACGTTGTGCCTCCAGACTGTGTAGATGACTGGAAAACAATTTACCTGAATCAGTATAACTGTACCATGTTGACCTCACTTAGATCGTTTCAAATTAAATTAAAGGGCAATTGTATGTAATGTGGCACTCCATGGCTTTGGCCTCGTTGACACCCCCCTGTGCGTTTTTTTGTAAAGAAATCCCAGAAACACTTATCCATGTATTCTGTGATTGCCGTTTTGTTACAAATTTCTGGGAAGAAGTGACGGCATGGCTATCTGCCAAATTAAGATTATCTTTGAATTTTAACAAAAAGCAAATGTTATTTGGAATAACAAACTCTGGAAATAACCCGCTCTTAAACTGTGTATTACTGTGTGCTCGGTTCTGCATATGTGTATCTAAAGTTAAACAAATAAGGCCAAGATTTTTTTTTATCAAAAGATTATTTGAAATTCAAAAATGTGAAAAAATGTGTCAAAATCAAAATGCAACAAAGTTTTATTTTAAATGGAATGCTCTGACTAATTGAAATTTGTTTTTTAGTTTGAGTGTATTTCCATGATCGTACTTTTCGTGTGTCTTCGACGTTCTTTCTTATATCCCAATCGCCAATAAAAAAAATAAAAAAAGCTACCATCGCTAAATTCATTTAGAGATATTTTTGTAAAAAGGTGTTGCAGCTGGTACCTTCGCTGGCTTAAAACTTAGCCTTTAAAAGGGGTCAGCACTGCGCTGTTAAATTGCGTATGCGAACCTGAATTACTGGTGCGTGGTGATTGCAGCCTTTACTGCAATATGGTGTCGTGGCCTAAATACCTTATATTATTTATATGAAGTATTTGTTAATGACTTTTCATTGAAAATATTTTATTTAAACGAAAAAAACATCAATCTTTTCAAAGATCGCTCATCATGGAGAAAATAGAAAACCGGGCATGTTTGCTCCCTACAATGGAATGTTGTATGGTTGGACAACGGAAAACCTTAAAATAGAAAAAGATGGTAATCTCACGCCCGTACAGATCAATTTGGAGTCTACGGACACTTTTTTTAGTCTATTGGATAGATTTCATATGAAATCAAAGAAAAAATGTCCGGAAAAATCCTTTCGCAGTTTGGCAAACTGTGAGACACTGCAATTTGTAAATTCCAGTGTTGCAGAACAGTGTAATGCCAGAATGGCAAGAGACAGGTATATTATGTCATCCTATTATTTTGCTTAGTATTAAAACCAAAACTTGTTTCAGGCACTTTATGCACTCAATGGGGTTTGTGAACTTTATGTTCTTTACAAGACTTAACCTTCATTTGAGCAATGATGAAATAAATCAATGCTCGATATATAAAAAAATGCAAACCGATTATTTGATATTGACTTAAAAAGAAATGAAATGGGTTATGGTACTGCAATTGTCCAAGGTATAATAATTCTTATGAAGTTATTGAACAATTTATTTATATTGCTCTACCAGTATGTCATGTTTTGTGTTATTTTTAATTTTTTTTCATAATAGATCGTCAGCTCCTGCTGCCAATGGTTGGCACCATCCCCTCTGGAACCATCATCCCCCCGCCCACACCATCCCCTCTGGAACCATCATCTCCGCCCACACCATCCCCTCTGGAACCTTCATCCCCCCGCCACCACCATCCCCTCTGGAACCATCATCCCCCCTGCCCCTACCACCCCCTCTGGAACCATCATCCCCCTGCCCCTACCATTCCTTATGGAACCATCATCCCCCCCGCTCCAACCACCCCCTCTGGAACGAACCATCATCTCCCCCGCCCCTACCATCCCCTCTGGAAGCATCATCTCCCTGCCACCACCATCTCCTCTGGAACCATCATCTCCCCTGCCCCTACCATCCTCTCTGGAACCATCATCTCCCCTGCCCCTACCACCCTCTCTGGAACCATCATCCCCCCGCCCCTACCATCTCCTCTGGAACCATCATCCCCTCTGGAAGCATCATCTCCCCCGCCACCACCATCTCCTCTGGAACCATCATCTCCCTGCCCCTACCATCCCCTCTGGAACCATCATCTCCCCCGCCACCACCATCCCCTCTGGAACCATCATCTCCCCTGCCCCTACCATCCCCTCTGGAACCATCATCTCGCCCGCCACCACCATCCCTCTGGAACCATCATCTCCCCTGCCCCTTCCACCCTCTCTGGAACCATCATCCCCCCCCGCCCCTACCATCTCCTCTGGAACCATCATCTCCCCTGCCCCTACCATCCCCTCTGGAACCATCATCTCCCCCGCCACCACCATCCCCTCTGGAACCATCATCTCCCCTGCCCCTACCATCCCCTCTGGAACCATCATCTCCCTGCCCCTACCACCCCCTCTGGAACCATCATCCCTCCCGCTCCAACCACCCCCTCTGGAACCATCATCCCCCTGCCCCTACCATCCCCTATGAAACCATCATCCCCCTGCCCCTACCATTCCTTATGGAACCATCATCCCCCCCGCTCCAACCACCCCCTCTGGAACCATTATCCCCCTGCCCCTACCACCCCCTCTGGAACCATCATCCCTCCCGCTCCAACCATCCCCTCTGGAACCATCATCCCCCCCGCTCCATCCACCCCCTCTGGAACCATCATCCCCCTGCCCCTACCATCCCCTCTGGATCCATCTGCTTCAAATTCATCCTCGTCTGTGGTTCCAACCTTGCCATCAGCTTCACCTTCTCGGTTTCACTATGAGGCCAATCTATTGTTTAAAACCCCCCACAATGCATTGTTGTGTCGTCCATTGAAAATGGGAAATGTGTTTTAAGGCACGATTCATTCAACACGCTGTCAGGTGCAAATTGGCTGGATGGCGCTGTAAGTTTAAAGTCTTATTTACTTAGCTGTTATCGTTTGTAACAATTGTTGATATTTTGTTTAGACTGAAGGGGTCGCGAACTGGCGAGCTGATCTTGATCTCCGTGCAGCCTTACATATAAACCAGTTCTTACAACTCCTTAAATCTTATTCAAATAGAATCTTATTCAAATAGAATCTTATTCATATGAATTAATACCACGTTACCAACGGTAAAACTAAAAACGTAATATAAAAAACTAAGCTTAATAAAACACAACCTCACTGCATGATCGTCAAATTGAAATGAAATAAATAATCAAAGTCATTGCAAAGAATAACACGCATGACTGATTTCATGACGTAATAAATAAAGGGGACTAAATAATAGGATCACCACAGGACTCCCCTCCAGTGAGGTACGAAACGATCAAAAAATTGGTACAAAAAAAAATTCACGAGCAATCATAATCTGCAAAACGTGATGGAAAATTTACTGTACGGCCAGATCGTGTTTTGTAAGGTGGTGTCGGTGGTGTGTTGGGTTGCCTTGCGGTTTCGGCGTGACTTGTGTCTGGTTGTGTAATTATAGTGTGTGAATCGGTAGTGTTGGTGTATGCAGGTGATGTTACAGAGGTTGCTTCAAAAAATGCTGGTTTTATTCGGTCTATTGATACGGTTTTGTGTTGTCCATTAATGTCTAAAGTGAAATGTTTGTTAGTGCGTTTTAAAATTGTGAATGGTCCGTTGTATGGCTGTTGTAAAGGACGTTTTACTGCATCCACACGAACGAAACAATGTGTACACGAACTTAAACATTTTGGAATAAATACAGGTTTAATGGAATGGTTTGATGTGGGCGTTACGTGCAACTGGTTCATTGTATTGCGAAGTTTTGAAACAAATGTGGTTTGATCAATATCGGGTACAAAATGAGTGTTGAAAAATTCGCCGGGTAAACGTAGCGTTGTGCCATAAACAAGCTCGGCACATGTGGTTTTAATATCTTCTTTGACTGACGTTCGCAGGCCAAGCATTACCAGGGGTAAATGGCGAGTCCAATTTTCTGGTGTGCTTTGTGCCTTCAGAGATGCTTTTAATTGCCTGTGCATTCTTTCGACAAGGCCGTTCGCGCATGCGTGGTACGCTGTTGTGCGTATACGATTAGTACCTGTAAGGTTCAGTAATTGTTTAAAAAGTGCTGACTCAAATTGAGTACCTCGATCCGTTGTGACGGTGCACGGTGCTCCAAAACGACAAATCCAGTTGTTGAAAAAGTTCATGGCAACCTCTTTCTGCTGTGATATTCGAGATTGGGATGGCTTCGGGCCAACGAGTAAATCGGTCTACGCAGGTAAGTATGTACCTGAAACCGTTTGAATGGGGTAAAGGACCAACGATATCCAAATGAACGTGGCTGAACCGAGCATCAGGCGTAGCGAATGTTCCTAGAGGCGCTGAAGTGTGACGATGAATTTTTGAACGTTGGCATGAGATGCATGCAGTCGTCCAATTCTTGATATCTTTGTGCATGTCCGGCCATATGAAACGAGAAGAAACGAGTTTTCTTGAAGCTTTAATCCCAGGGTGTGATATGGAATGAAAGTGATTAAATATTTTCTTCCGCATTACTTGTGGAACTACGGGACGATGTTGTTTTGTTGACGTGTCACATAATAGGGTTACCTTGCTTGCTGGAAGTTGAATTGCTTTGATGTTGAGTGGTGAATTTGGTTTATTGAGAAGCTGTTGAGTTTGGATGTCATCTTGCTGTATTTTCGCCATTTCCTCGTAGTCAATAAATTGCTGACTAATGGCGCTGACATCCGGTCGTGACAATGCATCTGCAACTGTGTTTTTCTCACCTTTTATGTATTGAATGTCATTGGTGTATTGGGATACTAGGTCCAAATGACGAGTTTGACGTGGTGAAAAACGATCTGGTTTGGAAAACAGTGCTGTAGTCAACGGCTTATGATCTGTAAAAATTGTGAATTCTCTACCTTGCAGCAAGTGTCGAAAATGGATGACGGAACAATACATAGCCAGTAATTCGCGGTCAAATGTGCTGTAACGCGTTTCTGCCGGGGTCAACTTGCGTGAATAAAACGATATTGGTTGCCACATGTTGCTTACTTGTTGCTGAATGACTGCTCCAATTGCAATGTTGGATGCATCCACCATGATGCTTATGCGTGCCTTTGGATTTTGATGGCTGAGCATTGCTGCAGTGGCTAAACTATCCTTGACTGATTGAAAAGAGATGGTTGCGTCGTCATTCCATTGAAGTGGTTTGTTTTTGTGTTTGCCTTTTAACAGGTCATTAAGTGGTGCCATAATTTTTGCGCAATTTGGTATAAATCTGTGGTAAAAATTGACTAACCCCATAAATCGTTGTAGCGTTTTCTTTGATGTTGGTTGTGGGAAATCTTGAATGCTGGTGATTTTCTCTTTAAGTGGCCGAATACCGGAATTTGTTGTCAACATGGTGGCCAAGAAAAACAAGTTCCGTTTTACCAAAGATGCTTTTTGATGGATTGATAACCAACCCATAACTAGCGAGTCTTGCAAACAATTGGTGTAAATGACTTTTGTGTTCGTCTTCGGATTTGCTGGCAACAATAATGTCATCAATGTACGCGTAGCAAAAATCCAACCCGCGGAGTACCTGGTCGATAAAGCGCTGGAATGTCTGACTTGCGTTTTTTAATCCAAATGGCATTCGGGTGAATTCGAAAAGACCAAATGGTGTGGTTATTGCAGTTTTGGGAATGTCTTCTGGGTTCATGGGAATGTGAAAGTATGCATTGATTAAATCAATCTTTGAAAATATTGTGGTGCCATGGAGTTCTGCTGAAAAATCCTGTATGTGAGGCACCGGGTATCTATCTGGTTTCGTGATGGAATTGAGTCTCCGATAATCTCCACATGGTCGCCAATCATTGCCAGTGTTTTTTGGTACCATGTGTAAAGGAGTAGACCAATCACTTAACGACGGTCTGATGATTCCGAGGTCCAGCATGTGTTGGAAATCCCGTTTTGCGATTTTTAATCTGTCTGGAGCCAATCTACGAGGGACGAGAGTAGATAGAGGGTCCAGAAGTGGTTATGTGGTGAGTAATGGAGTGTTTTACAGGTGTATTAGCGTGATTTGCATGGATGATATCTGGGTATTGACGTAAGATGTCTTGAAATGTGTTTGTGATTGTTGGTGACATGAATGTAGGGTTAATTGAGGATACCGTTGATGCTAGGCCGTTAACGCACAAGGTGCGTATTAGCATCAACGAGATTAAAGGTTTGCATGTCCACCATTAGGTTAAAGTGCCGTAGAAAATCGGCCCCCAGTATACAATGCATGACATCCGCCACTATAAAAATCCATTTAAACTCGCGTCGTAAACCAAGGTTTAGCGTTAAATATCGTTCGCCAAAAACTTCGATTGAGGAATTGTTCACAGCGGTCAAGTACCGACCATTGCAACCACGCAAGCGTTCACGTGGTAACGGTGGAACAATGGACATCGCAGCTCCAGTGTCCACCAGAAACTTTAATTTATTGTTTTTGTCTAGTACGTAAAAGAGACGACTACGCGAGTTGTTTACAGGACACGTCGTCATTGCCTGTCGCTCACCTCGTTTTCCGCATACTGCAGGGGTAAAACGCACTTGCTTGCCTTTGAAGCATAGGTATGGTGGTACCAGCAAACATCCGTTGGAGTGGTTCGAGTTGGCGTGTTAGATCGTCGCCTGCGGTATCTTTGACTTGTACTTCGACCGCGCCGGTAAGAAGTGTCGTCCTTCCAGCGTTCCAAACGCTCCAGTCTTGCGATTATATCATCCAATTTGTTGTCAACTGGGGTTATTGCGCTTATAGACGGAGTTGCCGGTATGACTTCCATTATTCGATCTGCCATTGTAGCTTGATCGTCAAGGGAAAGTCCTTCGTTTGCGCTTAAAATCATTGTGACGTTTGCGGGTAGACGTTGAAAAAATAGTTCGCTGAGAATGGTATTATCGCCGCCATGTGCGCCAAGTAGTTGCTTCATGTGGCGTAGTAGCTGGCTTGGCTTTCTGTCTCCCAATACCTCTGCAGATAAAAGTTGTTGCAGGCGTTTCCTTTCTGAAACGGTTGTTCTGCGCACCAGTTCCTCTTTAAGGCGATCAAAGGGGGATTCCTCCGGGGGGTTAATGATTAAATCCCGAACTTCTGCTGCGTATTCGGGTGCTAGCACTGCAATAACGTAGTCGAATTTAGCTCGTTGTTCGGTTATTCCCCTCATGTTAAAGTTGGCTTCGACTTGAGAGATCCAAAGCTGTGGATCTGCTGGCCAAAATTGTGGGAGAGTAATATGCGGCCACGAGCGAGCTTCCGCACCTGCCCCAGAAACTGGTGTTTGTCCTCTAACCATTCTGAGTTTCTTGAATATTTCAAGGTTATTTAAAGATCACGTGTTAACCACGTGGTCGGGGTCACCAATGAAGGGGTCGCGAACTGGCGAGCTGATCTTGATCTCCGTGCAGCCTTACATATAAACCAGTTCTTACAACTCCTTAAATCTTATTCAAATAGAATCTTATTCAAATAGAATCTTATTCATATGAATTAATACCACGTTACCAACGGTAAAACTAAAAACGTAATATAAAACTAAGCTTAATAAAACACAACCTCACTGCATGATCGTCAAATTGAAATGAAATAAATAATCAAAGTCATTGCAAAGAATAACACGCATGACTGATTTCATGACGTAATAAATAAAGGGGACTAAATAATAGGATCACCACAAGACCATCGATTTTTGCCTTAATCTATTGGCAGGTGTCATTGACTGTTTTGTAATTGGAAGCATAGTTCGTTGCCAACCCAACATTTTAAAACGCCATCCACTCAACAACGTAAGTTAATGTTTATCTTTTATATTTATTTAAATGAATTATTATATGAATGTAGGCTACTGTTTTTCTTTTTAGACTACATTCCCGGACTATGATATCATTGCGGGGGTTTAACAAAAACAATAACCATTGGAATCTATTGGTAAGCAATTTATTTATTTGAATATGTTTGTGACCGTAAAACGACGGGAATTCTTGTACCATAGTTTGTCGATGTGAGACAAAACCAAGTCTGTTTGGTAAAACCATTCGGCTCAACAAAGGAATCCGGAGAAATTGCAGGTTTCAGGTAAATTATTTTTTTTGTACATTTTAAAGTATTGGTAACACAACTTAATTTTTGATCTGTTTCCATGAAGAAATATTTATTTATGTTTAGGAAGTATTTATCTTTGAGAAGAAATCCTAAAGACAAGCATCTGGCGGAAATTAATTGGAAGTCTACGGTTGTAAAACACCCTATTCAAGCAGATTTTTTCAACTGCGGGGTTTATATTTTAAAAGTAAGAAACTAACTTTGTTTTAATTATACGAGTATAATACTTTATTAATTTATGTTTGTTATTTTAGATCGCGGAAGATCTTATACAAGAAAAAACTCCTTTGTTTTCAAATACCATAATGGACATGAAAAAACACCGGCTACAACTGGCAAATACAATTTTGCGTGCATCGGGATATCCATTTTGCGTGCATCAGGACATCCAAAAAAAAGATGGATATGTTATCTCAGGACACCAGTATTTGTCCGTTTCACTAATTAAGAGGAACCTTTTATTTCGTTTAATACAAATTTTCGTTCAGTTTTACTCGTGGTTTTATTACAATTCTCATATGGCCTTTCCTAAGAAATATTGCTAAAAGCTGATATGATATTCCTTTTTTATCCTTGTGAATAGAAACACGTAGGGGGAATATTACACCAAGTAAAAAATTAAGACTTTCTACTCTATTAAAAATTATCCGTGTAGTGGGACACTGTAGACTGAAAATAGTAGTTATCCTATGCCGTGAACAACAAACTCAAAACCCACATGCTATTGAAGCTGGGCAAACAATCCATGATTGGCCTGCGCAGCAGTTCATTTCCACGTCCATCAGTTAATTAATTGAACTTACCGAACCTATCGAAGTAAGCGTACGCACATATAATGGTATCTTTTAATTTTAATAACGTTATTATAGGATAAAATATTAATGTTTATTCCCGTAAATGGGTGTTAAACCAAGCGTCAGAAAACCACGCGACCACTGTCGGATTACCGGAGCTTTTGCAGTGTGTTGTATATGATTCACACGTTCCTTCAATTTGGTAGAACCCATTAATCCACTGGGTTCATGTAATGTCCAAAAAGTACCTTGCCCAAGAACACAACCGACTAGATAGCGATCACTTTTGAACCTGCAACCTTTCGGCTGAAACCCGTCGGACTAAGACTAATTCATCAGACAAACCCGTCGGACGAGTCAATCGATCAGCTGCACGTGCAGCTTTTAATATTGTACAAAACTTACAACGTGAAGCCAAAGTTATTTTTTACCCTCGTCGGAAAAATGGCTGACGAGTTTTGCGCGCCACAACAGATGGTCATTTAATATGAGGCGCAGTGCATTAACTTGGCTAAGTCGTGTAGTAATTAATCCTCCATTTTTTTAGTGATAAAAAAAATCTGTCTGGATACTGTAACGTTTGACAATTAATAAGATGAATCTCTCCATGCGCATGAATTTCACGCGTGGATCGAATATTCTGTCTCAATCCAACTGCAAAATCGACTCCACGCTGGTTTGAGCGTTAGTTTGTTTATTGTCAAAACGTTGTCAATGAAAACACACGAATAATTTAAAATACTTTACTCGTGAACGCTTCGCTGCGAATTGCGTCGGGTCTACAGAGTGACACGAGTATACGTAAACAGTTTGCTTTTCCTTATTGTGTCTTTAACTGTGAGAGGATCCCAAAGGTAGAAGGGGACATTCAAGCCACCCCAGCCCGAAGCCTGCTTGCTTACTCCTCAAAAACCAACTCTCGTATCCCAGTTTTATCACCATCTGTTATCACCCGCCAACCTCGCAAAAAGAACTTCGTTTTACGAGTTGTAGGCACAGCCCAGTATTGAAAACTGCATATGTGGAATCATGTATCTTTTTTTCCGTTCATTTTCATGTTGATTTAAATTCCGATTTTGGACCTGCGAAAAGTTATCATCATTAAGAAATGTTTCCTAGCTATTAAAAAAAAAAATTGGTCAAGTAATTCAAAATATATTAATGTGAAATGTCTGGGTTGGTCAATTGCTGTGTTGTATTCTTTTTCTCGCCCAAACCAACAAAACTGGCCGGCGGTTAGAAAATATTTTTATATTATATAATAATATATTATAATCTTATAACTACAGTAGAACCCCGCTTACCTGACCACCTATGGGACCGTGATCAAGCGGTCGCGTGAGCGGGGTGGTCGTGTTTGTGAATTTTGATTTGTAGCAAGTTGTCGTCATATGTAGCTTAAAAGTCTGCATTTTTACTAAATTTTCACCAAATGCCATTATTTTTATCAGATACTGCAGAATGAGTTTAATACTAAAGTTTATCTTGTAAGATTCAGTACTGTTTGCCCCATTTTCTTTCGTGTGTGCTCATTTATTCTTAATGTTTTGATCATAAAAGAAATATAACCTTATTATTTTAGTGACAAAGGCAAATTATTTAGCACATGTGGTCACTTTAGCGGAGTCAAATTTGAAGTTTTGGACCAAAATATGGCGGTCCTGGTCTGGAAACCGGGGTGGTCGCGTTATTGAAAGAGAATACAATGCATTACCATAGTAAATTATTTGGGACCGCAATGAAGTGGTCCTGGTAATGAGGTGGTCGTGTTATCGAGGTGGTCTCCAAGCGGGGTTCCACTGTATATTATAATCATCAGACTGATTGATTAAAATAAAAGAGTCCAATTTGTCCAAGTTTCATTACCAGAAAGCCCTTGGAATAAATTTTAACCAAACCCTAGTGGTAAAATTGTCACACAGCCCTTGCCAACCTTCCGTCTTACAGCTACTACAGATAATAAAATTACGCTCTCGACCAGACATGGCCTGGTCAATCCCAATGTTAGCCATCCAGACCTTATCATACAAATTGTATACATAAATATATATATATATATATATATTATGTTTTAATTCATTTTTGTATACTTGTGGGGGGTCGCCAAAATATGTTTATTAAGTGTTTATTAATAAGCTGACACAGTAAAGTATAAACAGTTCAAATAGTTCAATTTCGCTTTCATTGGTTGAATATGATCGGCTGCCGTACAGTTAGACGTTGTTCTTATACTCTGATTTCTTTAGTCGAATCGTAGACTGGCATATCATTAGACGTTTTTTAGGCTGTCGTTTCGTTAGGTCACATGTTTAGAATAATTCGTTAACACCACGTTTCAGAACAAGCGGACACGTGTACAAAAAAAGGCGGCACAACACGTGGTTCGTGAGAAAAGAATTAGTCAGAAAACAGAAGTTTCCTAAGCCGGATTACAGGCTGTATGTTAAAACAGTAAAGCAAAACTGTATAATGCATTTCAAAAGCAAATAAAATAATACATAATGTCGAAATTTCTACAACACTTCCCTTCCTCGGATTTTTTACCATTTATTCAATATGAGGTATAGAAACGGTTGTAGGAAATTCGCGACGAATAAAAACAAGACGATGATGCGAGGATCCAACTTGTAGCTTTGCAGGACATCGGTTCGGTGAATCTGGAAAAACTGGAAACAAGGGTTGTTTTTCTACTCTAGGCACAAATCAAATCGTTTGGGATTGTATGAGGGGTGTGTAGCGGCTGCTTATTTAATTATAATAATTAATTAGACTTTACAATGTAGACGGGTAGCAGTTTAGCTTTATTATTACAGTTTGACTCCGATAACGCAACGGTACAATTACAATAATGCATAAGCATAACCGGCTACGTAGTTTTATAAATGGGGACGGGCTGTAGGGTACGTTAAGCGTATTCCCGCCCTCGAGAGCACCAGAGCCTAGGCTATACAGACTGTGAATTTGGAACACTGTAAGCCTAGACATCTCTGTGTCTGTATCTCTCTGATGAAATGAGGTCTTTTATATGCGATTTGGCTCCAAGGAAAAAATGCGATGCAGAATATCTAAAAACGCACAATAGATTATTTTTGCGCTCGATACAATGGATTATCTCCGCACGTTGAATTTAGAAGATGCGTTGATCGCATCGTGAATTTAGACCGTCCTTCGTCATTTAGCGATTTCTTTTGTTCCTTGTAGTTTTCTTGGAACGATCTCCATTATGTCGGTACGACATACCTCCTTTTTTTCGGGTTTTGAATAACTTGAAGTAAAGTTCGCCCGGTGGATTCTTTTGAAGTTCGGCCTTCCCGATAAAGAGTCAACAGTTCGTTTCGAGCACCCAGGTGTAATATTCGTCCATCGTTCCTTGGACGACGAAAATAGACGGTCTCCATCGTGGTCGGATGGAGACAAAATTCCTGTTGGATTTTATGCTTATTGAAGCACCAACAGTTGCGCCTCGGAGAGCTTCTTGCTCGGGTAGCAGAGGACGCCGTGTAATCCAGGCCTTCGATAATTGGCCCAGGCATAATAAAACAGACTTGTAGACATAGGCGCACCTGGGTGTATATAGACAGTCCTGTTGTACTCTTATCGATTGAACCGCCCTCCTTCGTCCGACCAGCAGTGAACTTCCGGGAGTTGTTCTTGTAGAAATTTCAGAGGGTTGTTGAGATTGATGTTCCGTTCAATTTGTGCCTGCCAGCCATCCGCGAATACCAGGTTAAATTGGACCTCCCTCCAGTGACATGAGTGGGGGATGTAAATCTGTTGGTTGTTTATGCGTAGTTCGCTCCAACAGTGAGTTAGCGCCTTTTCTTGCTAAGGTCGCGTTAAGGTGACCGTGGTCCGACGGTACTTTTGAAATAGACACACCTGGTTTGGTTGACGCGGATTTTGGGCTTGGCTTTGACGGAACGCTTCGATTCCACGACATGACGCCGGTGTTTATTTCCGTCGTCGACGTACAGGATCGTAAAGGCTGCATCTTTTAGAAATAAATGCTGAAAACAAATAATATTAATGTGTCCGAGTAAGCAGGACATAGGTAACGTTAGTCATCGGAAGGTTGATGAGTTCAACCACGTTTACGGGTATTCACCAATTGTAGCGGCTGCTTATTTAATTATAATAATTAATTAGACTTTACAATGTAGACGGGTAGCAGTTTAGCTTTATTATTACAGTTTGACTCCGATAACGCAACGGTACAATTACAATAATGCATAAGCATAACCGGCTACGTAGTTTTATAAATGGGGACGGGCTGTAGGGTACGTTAAGCGTATTCCCGCCCTCGAGAGCACCAGAGCCTAGGCTATACAGACTGTGAATTTGGAACACTGTAAGCCTAGACATCTCTGTGTCTGTATCTCTCTGATGAAATGAGGTCTTTTATATGCGATTTGGCTCCAAGGAAAAAATGAGATGCAGAATATCTAAAAACGCACAATAGATTATTTTTGCGCTCGATACAATGGATTATCTCCGCACGTTGAATTTAGAAGATGCGTTGATCGCATCGTGAATTTAGACCGTCCTTCGTCATTTAGCGATTTCTTTTGTTCCTTGTAGTTTTCTTGGAACGATCTCCATTATGTCGGTACGACATACCTCCTTTTTTTCGGGTTTTGAATAACTTGAAGTAAAGTTCGCCCGGTGGATTCTTTTGAAGTTCGGCCTTCCCGATAAAGAGTCAACAGTTCGTTTCGAGCACCCAGGTGTAATATTCGTCCATCGTTCCTTGGACGACGAAAATAGACGGTCTCCATCGTGGTCGGATGGAGACAAAATTCCTGTTGGATTTTATGCTTATTGAAGCACCAACAGTTGCGCCTCGGAGAGCTTCTTGCTCGGGTAGCAGAGGACGCCGTGTAATCCAGGCCTTTGATAATTGGCCCAGGCATAATAAAACAGACTTGTAGACATAGGCGCACCTGGGTGTATATACACAGTCCTGTTGTACTCTTATCGATTGAACCGCCCTCCTTCGACCGACCAGCAGTGAACTTCCGGGAGTTGTTCTTGTAGAAATTTCAGAGGGTTGTTGAGATTGATGTTCCGTTCAATTTGTGCCTGCCAGCCATCCGCGAATACCAGGTTAAATTGGACCTCCCTCCAGTGACATGAGTGGGGGATGTAAATCTGTTGGTTGTTTATGCGTAGTTCGCTCCAACAGTGAGTTAGCGCCTTTTCTTGCTAAGGTCGCGTTAAGGTGACCGTGGTCCGACGGTACTTTTGAAATAGACACACCTGGTTTGGTTGACGCGGATTTTGGGCTTGGCTTTGACGGAACGCTTCGATTCCACGACATGACGCCGGTGTTTATTTCCGTCGTCGACGTACAGGATCGTAAAGGCTGCATCTTTTAGAAATAAATGCTGAAAACAAATAATATTAATGTGTCCGAGTAAGCAGGACATAGGTAACGTTAGTCATCGGAAGGTTGATGAGTTCAACCACGTTTACGGGTATTCACCAATTGTAGCGGCTGCTTATTTAATTATAATAATTAATTAGACTTTACAATGTAGAACGGGTAGCAGTTTAGCTTTATTATTACAGTTTGACTCCGATAACGCAACGGTACAATTACAATAATGCATAAGCATAACCGGCTACGTAGTTTTATAAATGGGGACGGGCTGTAGGGTACGTTAAGCGTATTCCCGCCCTCGAGAGCACCAGAGCCTAGGCTATACAGACTGTGAATTTGGAACACTGTAAGCCTAGACATCTCTGTGTCTGTATCTCTCTGATGAAATGAGGTCTTTTATATGCGATTTGGCTCCAAGGAAAAAATGCGATGCAGAATATCTAAAAACGCACAATAGATTATTTTTGCGCTCGATACAATGGATTATCTCCGCACGTTGAATTTAGAAGATGCGTTGATCGCATCGTGAATTTAGACCGTCCTTCGTCATTTAGCGATTTCTTTTGTTCCTTGTAGTTTTCTTGGAACGATCTCCATTATGTCGGTACGACAGGTGAGAGTGTATGGTTAAAATTGTGGGTATATTAAATGTTCAAGAGTCAGCCTGATCAGTCCACACATAATCAGCAATGTCTCGTCTCTGACCATTTCGACGCCTCCGCATGTGACCACCAATCGCGCCGACCAAGATTGGACAACAGCCACGCAGACACATAACCGTCCAGAACGCACCCCAAAAATTAGAAAGGCAGAAAATAATTAAAACGTTATAGGACCAGAGAGGGGCTATAGGTTTTTTTCTTTGGCAACTAAATAAAAAAAGAACAAAACCGAATACTCCACATAGGGCAATCTTTCTATAACTCGGTTTCGTAATTAGACAGATAGACTGGCTTGCGGATTTTACGACCAATACGACTCTGACGAATAGGTGGCGATGTGGATAACTCTAGCTCACCCAGTATGTTATTATGAAAAGGAACACTCGCATCAATTTCAGGTGGCGATGTGGACATCTCTCCTTCTTCCACAACATCATCAATAAAGGGAACTCCCACATCAGTTGCAATATTCATTATATTATTTTCGCCATTTACCTGAGTTAAACCAGATTGATCATTCGGAGCTTCCGTAATATCAAACAACGCACTAGCCTTCTTAAGTCGGTCAAGGTTCACCGTAGTTTGTCGATTACCGAAATCTATGGTGAAATATTTGTCCGAACGATCTACCACGCGAAAAGGACCGGTATAAGGACGCTGTAAAGACCTTTTGACTGTGTCAACGCGCACAAAGACATGCGAACAAGTCCACAGCTGAGGGTCAACATAGGAAGAAGTATTGTGAGGTGGTCGAGGCAAGGTCGGACGCAAATTCTCCATTCGATTACGCAGTTCATGCAAATAGGTACCATGGTCTACAGTAAAATCCGGAGTTTCAAAAAACTGACCAGGTAATCGTAGTGGCATGCCGAAACTAACTCAGCGCAGGAGCAGCCAAGATCCTGCTTAAAAGCGGCTCTCAAACCTAACATGACCCATGGTAAATCATTTAACCAGCCAGATTCACTCGACCTTGACATTAAAGATGCCTTAAAAGTGCGGAAAAACCTCTCCGCAATTCCATCTGATTGTGGATGAAAAGCTGTCGTAAAGATTAACTTAGTACCAAGAAAACCAGCTAAGTTCGACCATAAACGTGATGTAAAAAAAAAATCGCGAATGTCGGCATTCATTCCATTCCACACGAAACGTTCGCCAATTAATCGCTGTGAACCACGAATACCGGGATGAGCAATTCCATGAAAATGGTCAAATACTTTACGTTTAAACACGGCAGGAACTAATGGACGAAACGACCCAGAAGAGATGTCTCCTAACAGATTAATCCCATACTCGGGCAATAAACGTGTCTCTATCTGTAAACCCGAACGTGGCGAATACAACAACTCCATATCCTGAATGTCCCTATCGGACCCCTGCGCTGCCGCAAATTCAACAAAATCGATACCAGGCTCGTTGATGGTAAATACCGCGTTAACCTGTGGACGGGACAAGCAATCAGCCACGACATTATCTACACCTTTTACATACTCCATGTGGCAATTAAACTCTGCTATATAGCTCAAATGTCTACTCTGTCGCGGGGAAGCTGTTTCAAAACGCGTCTCGAACGCATGCACCAATGGCTTATGATCAGTCACTATAGTGAACTCCCGCGCTTCCAGATAATATTTGAAATGTTTAATGGACTCAAATACAGCCAATAATTCTAAATCAAATGCACTATACTTGCGTTCTGGAGAAGTTAGTGTTTTAGAAAAATAGGCCAACGGAGCCCAACCAGCGTCCAGTCTTTGTTCCAAAACACCTGCGACTGCTACCAAACTTGCATCAAGTCTAGTCTCAGCACACAAGTCTAGTCTCAGCACCAGCGACAGGAAAAGACAATGTTACCTTACTAGAAATCAATCGCTTAACATCATGAAATGCCTTAATGGCCTCCTTAGTCCAAACGACCGGTGCAGACTTACTTGACTTGGGCGATACAAGAGCATTTAATGGCGCTAGAACAGTTGCACAGTCGTCATTGAACCTATGATAAAAATTTATACCGCCCAAAAACCGTCGCAAACCACGGACATCTAGCGGCCTGGGGAACTCAGACAACGCTTCGACTTTAGATTTAGGCAGAGTTAAACCGTCCTTAGATACTGTGTGACCCAAAAAATCAAGTGTCTCTACGACAAAAATACACTTTTCTTTATTTAAAATTAGGCCAAACTCCAACACGCGCTCAAACACAGCCAACAAATGCTCTACGTGCTGTTCCTTAGATTGCGAGAAAATAATAGCGTCGTCTATATAGTTGAACATAAAATTCAAATCGCCCAAAATTTTGTCCACGAACATTTGAAATGTGGCCCCACTATTCTTTAAACCAAGAGGTAGACGCGTATAATCGAACAGTCCAATCGGCGTTAACATCGCTGTTTTGTGAATGTCTTCAGGCTTAACGGGGACTTGGAAATAGCCCGATTTAAGATCGATTTTACTGAAGATAGTAGAGCCACTAAGGTTAGAAGTTAAATCTGCTAATAAGGGAATGGGATAACGGGAGGGGAAAATCATCGCCCTTTTTAACCAAGTGAAGAGGTGAGGCATAGGAGCTATTGGAAGGCCGAAGAATACCTTGTTTAAGCAATTTAGAAATTTCCTGTTTAGCTGCAGACAAACGCTCCGGATCTAAACGGCGAACGCGTGACTTAATGGGATAACCAGTAGTTTCTAAAGAGTGGACAACATCATGCTTTACAGGGAGATTAAAACGTGACACATCGAACGCAGAAGGAAAAAAGTCGGGGAAATGGTTGAAATCTGTCACGTCTGCAGGCTTAACAATGTGACAGACTGGGCTATTGTGAACTGGGTCACAAGAAATGCCTGCTTCCTCAACATGTGGGCCGTTAGAATTTGCACATTTATTAACACGTGGCTCCGAAAACGACTCACCACGTGTTTTTGAAAAACGTGGTGGAACAGATAAAGAAGCACGTGGACCACTCATTTTAACGCGTCGATTACAGAGATCGATAACACAACCATAATGCTCCAGAAAATCAACTCCTAAAATCGGCAAACGCACATTTGCTATTTTAAAACGCCAATGAAAGACTCAACAATTAACCAAATCAACTTCTAAATCAACATGACCAAAACACTCTATTTCGGTATCGTTCAGTGTGACCAGTTTAGACTTAGTCGAGCGAAACAAGGAGTTAACGTTATCTCTCACAGGCACTATAGAAATCTCGGACCCCGTGTCTATTAAAAAATTAAGCTTATTTCGCCTGTCAAAAACACGCAACAATCGACTAGACGAAAAATTATCTAAAGAAAAATGAGGTATAGGTCGCATACAAGAGGCAATAGAATAGGCACGCTTATGAGGGATCCTACTCAGAAACATGCGTGTTTTTGAAAATTGATTCCAGCTACAAGGACCTTCGCAGCCCCAGGCGTCGTTACCATAACGCTGGTGTCGACAACACAATCTTTGACCACGAGGAAAATCGCCACGTGGCCCACGAGGAACAAATTTGCGCGAATTATAGCCACGCCCAAACTGCGGTCTATAAGGAAAACGTGGTCTAGTGGGAAAAGAAACCGCACGACAAACCGGCTCTGCAAGCGAACTTAGCTTAGACTTCGACGCAACAATCAAACTTTTAACATATTCAGTCAATTTGTCAATACGCTGCTCCACAGATTTGTTAACTAACGCCTGCCTTTGGAGCTCTGCCGACAAATCTTTTTCTTGCCCAAAGTCTTGCGAAATATCGTCCGCTAAATCTGCCAATTTATTTAACTCGAGATCTGCTCTGGACCGCAAAATAATGCCAATATTCGAAGGAACAGCTTTAATTAACTTCTGACGAATAATTCTATCACCAAGGTACGAATTACGATCAGCTCCTAATTTCGCGCGCAACTTATGTACGAATTCACTCGGCAAATAATTTCCCAAATCGCGCGTTTCGAGAAAAGAATATAAATTTTGCTCGTTACTACGAGTAAACTTACGAATCACAACGTTTTTAATGTCGCTGTAAGGAGTGGCGGAGCTGGGATTTAAAACAAAAAGTATCTTTTCGATTATCTCGTCGCTTAGAGCAACAATGGTCGCATCAAACATGTCCCTTTCGCTAGTCACGTTTTCTTTTACAAACACGGTTTCCACATAGTCGAACCAAGATGCTATAGAGTGACGCCAGATGGGCCGTAAATCTATTTTTCTATTAGGACAAAAATAATCGGGTGGGGGGGCTGAGGAAAGTGGGGCAATAGAAGGAAATAAAGGGCGTTCCATGGGTTATGTTTTGGACGGTACATAATCTGGTCGCTGCCGTCCAACACGGTCGTCTAAATCGAAGGGCGTGCCAAGACTATCGGGTAACCCAAAGCAAGAAGCATTACTGACCTGCGCTGAACTGTCCGACGATTCTGGTGTAATGTGTCCGTTATCAAATGCATTTGCAAAGGTGACGCTTTGTGTCGTACTGGTCTGTGTAGGGCTGTGTCTTGTGTTCCATCTGGAAAATAAATTGTTCAATGAAAATCCGCTTAACGCCATCTCTGTGCCAAGATTAGAATAACTATCTTGTACCAGTCCAACCAAACACATAGAACAGGAAATCAAACTAAGTTACGTTGGCCCGATACAAAAATAATTTTAACCATAAAATAAAGAGAAACCTAGTTAGTATATATTAACCCGAAATTATCAAATACCCACAACACAAATTAAAACTAATAAATATAAAGGACACTATACTGTCGATGACACGTAAAGACGATGATTCCTCGACCAACAGAGAAGATTCCAAGCGCATTCCTCGACCAACAGAGAAGATTCCAAGCGTCCAACTTGAAGAATTGATGCCAAACCTCGGAAGATTGTTCTCAGAACGATTGCGTTGCCAAACCTCAGAAAATTATTGCCAAAACTCGGAAGATTGTTGATACCAACTTGAACGATTAAATCCAAAACTCGGATGGTTGATACTAACTTGAACGATTGAAGCCAAACCTCGGACAAATGATGCCAACTTAAATGATTACGTTGTCCACAGTTTTTCTTCGTTAATAGACTTGCGTGTTCCACACGTATTGGGTAATCACCACTGTGGGGGGTCGCCAAAATATGTTTATTAGTTGTGCCTGTTGCTTGACACTTGATCTGGTCAGATGATTCTCTGGCTGACCGTACTCAGTTAAATTTGACTCTCGCAATCCGACAACTCACGGAAGGGGCTTTCATTCTTGTTTATTAATAAGCTGACACAGTAAAGTATAAACAGTCAAATAGTTCAATTTCGCTTTCATTGGTTGAATATGATCGGCTGCCGTACAGTTAGACGTTGTTCTTATACTCTGATTTCTTTAGTCGAATCGTAGACTGGCATATCATTAGACGTTTTTTAGGCTGTCGTTTCGTTAGGCCACATGTTTAGAATAATTCGTTAACACCACGTTTCAGAACAGGCGGATACGTGTACAAAAAAGGCGGCACAACCAGGGTTGCCAGACGGAAAATCTGCCTTACGGCCAAACTGTGTTTGCTTTACGGCCAAAATTCGGCCAATTTGTATCAGGTACAAAATAAACTATTTAATTTAGCCAATTGGGCTATTTATCTCAATATTTGTTCAAAAATTGCATAATTTTAATTCCCTCCAGATTTGTCGAACCCATTCAAATACTATATAGGAATTTCTATCGTTATTATTTTATTTTAAAACGTCATAATCAGCTTTGTGATTTGGTAAATGAGACAATTGATATTATTAATTCATTTACATATATATTTTATCCCCTTATTTCTACTGTAGCGTAAAAATAATATGACGTTTTGGCTAAAAATTTGACAATATGCTTATACGGCCAAATTCGGCCAGATTTTTCCGCACGGCCAAACTATTTTTTCGCGTCTGGGGCGATTTTGGTACGGCCAAATTTCTGAAATTTGGCCGTGAAAAAGGCCAAATGGCAACCCTGGGCACAACACGTGGTTCGTGAGAAAAGAATTAGTCAGGAAACAGAAGTTTCCTAAGCCGGATTACAGGCTATATGTTAAAACAGTAAAGCAAAACTGTATAATGCATTTCAAAATAAAATAAAACATAATGTCGAAATTGCTACATACTTAAATGGATTTTAACATATGTGATGCAAAAGGGAAGCATGTCTGAAAAACAATACGTCATAATATCCAAGTATGTGAAGACCAGAAGTTACCGCACTGAAAGTACTGCCTCATTTTATTGGATATATTTTGTATTTTATATTGTATAAACATTTTAAGAGTTAGATAACCATTCTCAGTGTGAAATAAATAATTGTTTACAAAAAGATATAGCTCAGTAAAAAAGGGGGTGACCAGACATAGATGGTTGGCGGTCATGTGACATGATTAAAAAACTACAGAGTAAATGGATTTATAATTATTAACTTTAAATGTGTTCTGAAGTATCCGTCATGAACAATAGATGAAACTCATTAGTGTTATTAACAATTTCTACATTTTTGAAATCTATCCAGTGCGGGACACATTTTAACTCTACAGTAATGTTGATTGTATTAGCAGTCACAATGTTATTATCCACCCAGATGTACTACAAAATAAATTTTGTTTATAAATCCCTTTACGAATGCCACAAAAGTATATTTCGTTGTATTCAAGATATACCGGTATATACTGCATCCTCATTAGTGTTGTTAAAATACAATATTTATTATTCTTTGTGAATGATATATCCAGAATACAAATATGTCAAAATAGTTATCTTGTACAAAACTAAGTCAACTTGTCATATTGATTATACATTATAACTACTAGATACTCCCTTCTTCGTTAATCATTTTCGGTGTTGAGTGTTTCTGGCGACAATTCTTTTAAAACAGAAGCAGAAAGTCTGGTCATGCAATACTGCAAAATAAGTACCGGTAATACAAACAATAATGTTTAATCTTAATTCAATAGTAAAATTGACTTTTTCTAGCTGTAGAACATGCAATATGTTCTTGCAATTTCTTAATGTGAGAATGGATACCCCACTGGGGAAAGGGAATACACTCTGAACCGATACATAATAATACAGCACAAGTGATGAAACACTGAAAGTGTCATCAGTACTTAGTAACATTCCATTATAAAACCAAAGGGTGGTTCTTACAAATTACGGATATATATGGGTGTAGTGGAAGAAAAACAACCACTTTTTGTGGGCCTTTCTGATTGAGCAATGTACATAGTGGACACAAACTCGATCCAGACAAATACAACCAAAATGTTAAACTTCCGTACCTGTAAGATGCAACTTAGTAGAAAATCCAATATGGCAGTCTTGTTAACTTGATGGTGGTCATGGGTACTGTAGGACAGAATCCAAATCCATAAGCAGAGATAATGATGGTAAGCATAACGGCATAATTATAAAATGTAGCCATTCTTGATCATTCTGAAAAGTAGGGCATATTTTAAATTGTTTACTTCACTACATGACCCCAATGACAGATGCATATACATTTAAGTAATTTTCAGGTAAATTGTTAATAACCTTAATAAAAGTTAAGAGGTTCCCCTGCTATATTTTCTGAACTAACCAGGCTATAAGCTACAACTATTTCCCTGAAACATACCAACTGATAATAATCAACATTTAACACATATTATTTGCAATTTAGTTTATCTGGTCTGATAAGTAGAGCAATAGAACATAAATTTGTCATTATTCCCAATTAGGCTAACAAAAAATACTAATTCATTATTAAAAACAATATTAAATATCACATATTTTGGTAAATATACCACATACTCACACTAAATTTATTATTAAAAATATTAATAAATCATTATCTGATACCCAAAACTGTCTACCACAGATCAAAATTGTTTTGCTACTACTTTTTAACGTATTAAGTGGCCTGCCTTCAACAAAACACTGGCCTGACTTTAAATAAATAGTGGCCTGCCCTCAAGAAAATAGTGGCCTGCCCTCAACAAAATAGTGGCCTGCCCTTAACAGAATAGTGCCTTCAACAAAATAGTGGCCTGACCTCAACAAAATAGTGGCCTGCCCTCAGCAAAATAGTGGCCTGTCCTCCACAAAATAGTAGCCTGCCCTCAGCAAAATAGTGGCCTGTCCTCCACAAAATAGTGGCCTGTCCTCCACAAAATAGTGGCCTGCCCTTAACAAAATAGTGGCCTGCCCTTAACAAAATAGTGGCCTGCCTTCAACAAAATAGTGGCCTGCCTTCAACAAAATAGTGGCCTGCCTACAACAAAATAGTGGCCTGCCCTCAAGAAAATAGTGGCCTGCCCTCAAGAAAATAGTTGCCTGCCCTTAACAAAATAGTGGCCTGCCCTCAACAAAATAGTGGCCTGCCCTCAACAAAATAGTGGCCTGCCCTCAACAAAATAGTGGCCTGCCCTTAACAAAATAGTGGCCTGTCCTCAACAAAATAGTGGCTGCCCTCAACAAAATAGTGGCCTGTCCTCAAGAAAATAGTGGCCTGCCCTCAACAAAATAGTGGCCTGCCCTCACCAAAATAGTGGCCTGTCCTCAACAAAATAGTGGCTGCCCTCAACAAAATAGTGGCCTGTCCTCAAGAAAATAGTGGCCTGCCCTCAACAAAATAGTGGCCTGCCCTTAAGAAAATAGTGGCCTGCCCTCAACAAAATAGTGGCCTGCCCTAAACAAAATAGTGGCCTGCCCTCAACAAAATAGTGGCCTGTCCTCAAGAAAATAGTGGCCTGCCCTCAACAAAATAGTGGCCTGCCCTCAAGACAATAGTGGCCTGCCCTCAACAAAATAGTGGCATGTCCTTAAGAAAATAGTGGCCTGCCCTCAACAAAATAGTGGCCTGCCCTCACCAAAATAGTGGCCTGACCTCAACAAAATAGTGGCCTGCCCTCCACAAAATAGTGGCCTGCCCTTAACAAAATAGTGGCCTGCCCTCAACAAAATAGTGGCCTGCCTATAAAAAAATAGTGGCCTGCCCTTAACAAAATAGTGGCCTGCCCTCAACAAAATAGTGGCCTGCCTTCAACAAAATAGTGGCCTGACCTCAACAAAATAGTGGCCTGCCCTCAGCAAAATAGTGGCCTGTCCTCAGCAAAATAGTGGCCTGTCCTCCACAAAATAGTGGCCTGCCCTCAACAAAATAGTGGGCCTGCCCTTAACAAAATAGTGGCCTGTCTTCAACAAAATAGTGGCCTGCCCTCAAGAAAATAGTGGCCTGCCGTCAAGAAAATAGTGGCCTGCCCTTAATAAAATAGTGGCCTGCCCTCAACTAATACAAAATAGTGGCCTGCCCTCAGCAAAATAGTGGCCTGCCCTTAACAAAATAGTGGTCTGCCCTTAACAAAATAGTGGCCTGTCCTCAAGAAAATAGTGGCCTGTCTTCAAGAAAATAGTGGCCTGCCCTTAAGAAAATAGTGGCCTGCCCTCAACAAAATAGTGGCCTGCCCTTAACAAAATAGTGGCCTGCCCTCAACAAAATAGTGGCCTGTCCTCAAGAAAATAGTGGCCTGCCCTCAACAAAATAGTGGCCTGTCCCATTGGCGCCAAGTACGGGGGTGCGGGGAGTGCCGCGCACTCCCTGTGTTAACCACTGGGAGTGCCGCACTTCCTGCGCAAAAGCGTTTATATAAAAAAAACAATTATGGAATACGGAATGTTTCGTACGGATAGTGATAAAACGGACCGGAGGCGAATAGCGACCCTATTTTACTATTAGGCTCCGTCCGAATATTGCACTAATATCCGGCCAAATATTGGTTATTTTTTTCTATTGCGTTCAAACGAGAAAGCCAGAATGCGAGAAGATAAATCGACGCGGTATTTGTGATTCGCGTCACTTTTGTGATTGCGTAATTGGGTCAGATAGCGCAATGCGAGATCAAGATAAGATTAAACTTCATTGTAAACTTATATTTTACTTATGCAACTTTTTTTTTTTTTTACGTAATATAACTAAATTAAACTAAAGATGAGGCAGAAAAGCCCACGGTATTATTTTTTCCAAGGACTTATGTTGATTTTATAAAAGGCAACTGCAATTGCCGTTTGCCATGGGGAATTTAGAGGACTGGTATCTTAATTTCGGTCGGCTTTGTAAATGGTGAACAATCTCGCGCAGAAACACTGGGTTTGTACCGAAAATAATTGTATTACGAAAGCAATCGGATAAGACGTACAACTTTCTTTCATTTAGATACAAACTAAATGCAATTTCAGCTCTATGCAGAGGAGACTGGACTGAAACCTGAAGAAGATTACGCAGACAAACTTACGAACAAAAAATAAACGGACTTCAAATTAAACATTTAGTTATTTCATTTTGCATTTGGTTATTTCAAAATAAGGACTAATTAATTGTGTATTTAAAACACATATAATGTTATGCTACAAGTGTCTATCTCCTATTTACTTCAGCTTAGCTAGCTATATGAATGTTTATAAAAGTTATTAAATATATGCTATTTCAAAGCTGAATCCTACACGAAACGGGAAACACTATTACGTAACAACGAGCTTACAATACTTTTTGTTGCCTATAGTATATTAGAAACAATTGAGGTATTATATAAGTGGCCAGTGTAGTATAATAAGAGCAATTAAGTTATTTTATATATTAGAAACAAGTGAGGTATACCCAAAAGTATAAGTATGTCAGAAGCGAAAAGAAAAAAAGTTTCCAAGCAGCCTTCTATAAGTGCTTTTTTACGACCGGTATCCCAAGGACGACATTCCCCTATACTTAATCCAGATATTTCCTGCAATGCAAGTGTGTCAGCTTTAAACGAATCCGTTCTTGTCGAGGGCATCCTTGCAGCAGTACCTGATGAGCCTACCGTCTCCGCTGCACCAGTCGATGAGTCCCCTTTACTGCCTACAGTGCCTAGTCAACCTGTAAATTCTCGTGGGAGAAAGTTTCAAAAATATTGGCAAGTTGAGCATGCGTGGCTTGATTATGATGAAGCTAATGATTGTGCACGATGTAAGGTTTGTAGTTGGGCAGTCAAATATAAAAAAGTAACAGTTCCTTCACTCAACCTACTTTCTCAATCACCCCGTAACGTTTGGATCAAAGGTATCCGGAATTGGAATATTGGTAAGTTAAAAGTCGTTAAGCACAATAACAGCGAAATACACAAAGAGAGTGTACAGGCAAAATTAATGGACAACCAAAGAGATGAAAGTAATAGGATTTTATCTGAAAAAACTAAGAAAAAAATGACATGTAATCGACAAGCTTTGAGTGAGAGCTATATTCGACGCAGTAATATTTCTAGGTGGCCAAGGATTAGCGTTGCGCGGCCACGATGATACCTCCTCAAACTTACAACAAGCACTTCGTTTGTTAGCAATGCACAACACAACAGTTAATGAATGGTTGTCACAGTCGAGCAAATATACATGGCTTGGCCATGCCACACAAAATGAAATGTTGCAATTGTTGGCACACAGCATTTTGAGCCATATTGTTTCTCGAAAAAAACGATGGTTTAGCATTTTAGTCGATGAAACGAGCGATATAGCACGTAAAGAGCAACTTAGCATTTGCATACGTCGTGTTGATGAATCTTACTGCATTCACGAATCGTGTCTGGGATTCGTCGAGTGCTCGCAAGTGGACTCCGCAACTTTGGTACAAACCATATCAGCTGCCGTTTTGTCTTGTGGCAATGGATAACTGTAGGGGTCAAGGTTACGACGGTGCAGCAAACATGAGTGGTCGAATTGCTGGAGTGCAAGCTCGTTTTAAAAGAACGTATCCACAGATGCTTTACGTTCACTGTGTGGGCTACCAAATTAACCTCCTTCTGGAGTATGAAAATATTCTCAACTGGCTGGAGGAACTTATATCAAATACCGAATTGGATAGGGCAACACGGAGCAGTGCCAGATCTCATTTAGCCTCAATGGAATCCTTTTCTGTTTACTACTTTCTCTGTGTTCTTCGGAATTTATTGAGAATCGTCAATCCTGTTCACGTAGAAGTGCAGAAACGGAGCCTTACCATTGAGCGCTGCACCCGCTTACTTCAGACCTTAGCTGATGTGTTGGCCGATAATGCCTCCAACTCTGAAACTGCACATGCATTTTTTACAGAAATAACTACACCGGCGCAGACCATAGGTATCGAAGCCCCAGCTGTACCTCGAACGACAGGCCGCCGTAGTGGCAGACTGGAGACATCTTCGGTTGAAGTGTCCGTATTCTATGGAGCTTTGTATCACGATATATTTGCACAAGCGGCTTCAGCCATTTTAAAGCGGTATTGTGCAAACGACTTGTCCACCGCAACACATCTAGAGAACATTCTTTTAAATAAGAAATCCGAAATTATCCGGCCTAATGAAAGACCGTTTAATATGCGAGATCAACCAATTTCATAGCTTCGCTGATGCAAAGGTTTCGGATCTCTCTACTGTCGCAATGGTGCAGACACTATTTGCAGAGAACGATGTGTTAAAAATTATGCTTCCAAATTTGGAAGCTGTTCTGCGACTTTACCTCACCTTGCCATGCACCACGTGTGAAGCTGAAAGGTCTTTTAGTGCCCTTCGACGGTTGAAGACATATCTAAGATCTACTATTACGCAGAGTCGTCTTAACCACATTCTGATATTAAATGTACACAAGTCAGAACTAGAAACTTTGAATCTTAATGAAATCATGGACAGGTGGATAAGCAACGCCACCGTTCGCCGAAATACGTTTGCTTTGTCCAAGTAACAGTACACGCGTGGAAACGTCACTGTTTCCTGGGTTAATTGTACACTGTTGTAAATAAAGGAATTCGCGAAAAAGCTTTAATTTCAATGTAAACCTATTTTTCGACTAAAGGATTTAAATTGAACTTATGACCGTAATGACGTCCTTTAGGTTAATTTAAACAACGATGATTTTAAGGGCACTTGTTATCTTGTTCAATACTACTTTTTATCTTAAGAATCGGCGCCGCCCGATCAAAGCAAATTTGCCGCCATCAGCTGCGGTGGGCATTACGTTAGGTCAACGGAAACCAGCATTGCAGCTAAACTATTATACCGAAAGGCGCATCAATGTTTAACCGAAAGAATAGAAGACGTTTAACCCATAACCAGTTAAATTCGCGACGACGTACTTTTATTTAGGCGATCAACCACGCATAGGTCATAGCTATTAAATAAGTTTGCAAACACTGTTTAGGTAACGTAAGGTATAAATAAAGAGCCAATATGTTTAATTTTTTGGCCGCACTCCCAGACTTTTGAAAAACTTGGCGCCTATGGCCTGTCCTCAAGAAAATAGTGGCCTGCCCTCAACAAAATAGTGGCCTGCCCTCAAGAAAATAGTGGCCTGTCCTTAAAAAAAGAGTGGCCTGCCTTCAAAAAATAAGGGCCTGTCTTAAAAAAATAGTGGCCTGTCCTGAAAAAATAGTGGCCTGCCCTAACAAAATAGTGGCCTGCCTTTAAAATATCAGTGGCCTGGCTTTTAAAAAAGTTCGTCACGTCTAGGCCTGTCATAATTCAAAACAATTTAGTTTTAATCTAAACAACACCTCAATATGGGATATTCGACGGATATTCCCAGTTTTATGATCCTTTCAAAACAGCGTCTACGGCGTAATTTGTTAGGTCTTAATTTTTATTTTATGTATTAAGCAAACGCCTCTACCTCAAACCCTTTCCCTATTAAAACGGATATTACGGTATGTTTCATTTGTGCGCACTTCGCTTTAGGTAGGCAGATGTCCGGACGAGTTCGGTAATAAATGGACGCCTCGCACGAAAACTTGCGCTGTAGGTCTGGAGAAACGCATACGGCAGCCAATTGCATTAGCGTGCTATCCCGAAATCAAAGTTTATTTTCTAAAGGTTCATTCATGAACCGGTTTACAAATTTTAATCAATTAACCAGCTCAGAATTAACATTTATTAAATTGCAGTTCTAGAATATACCGTATTACGGTATGTCCATTACGTATCCAGAAAAAACAGGATGTTGTTTAGATTAAAACTAAATTGTTTTGAATTATGACAGGCCTAGACGTGACGAACGCATGTCAAGTATTGTGGACTTTGACCTTAGTGGGCCCACTTGACTGCATATATTAATTCAACAAAGTGAATAAATATCGACTATTGCTACGTTCTAATACTGGAGGTTATTATTTATCAGCACGGTAACTATGGTTACAATACAGTTAATGCGCCAGATTTTAATAAATCGGTATCTGTAATATAATGAAGAGACAGCACGATAAGCAAACTTCCTTGCAAAGTAAATTTTGAAGGACACTCCATCAGTAAGCCGAAGAACCTAGACCCCTAGTGCAACACAGTCCGAGGTAGAGCCCACGTTTAGCTTACGGGACCAGAAGATTGTATAACTGGGTGCAGTATGTACCCGAAAATAATGTAATGGTATGTCGAGTTCGACCAGGAATACGAAATGTTTTGGAGGGTCAAGGAAAGGCTTGGATCGATCGATGGCTTTAATGCATGGCGTCGAGGCGTGTCTGCCATTAAAAAGCACGCTGAAAGTGGCCACCACGCCGAGTGAGTGTCAGTAAAGTTAGCTGCTTAGGTCCATGACCAAATGATGGAAGTTGTTGGCAGAAACAAAAGAAAAACAAAATAGGATAATAGAAGGGGCCTTAAAGCAGTGTTTGAACACTGTTTTGCACTTGGCTAGACAAGACCAGGCTTTGCGGAGCCACTTAGAAGCTAATTCGAATTTTAGTCAGACTCTTTGAGTTTTTGTTCACGCTATGGCGACAAATTAAATAAAGCGTGGATAGAGAGACCGAAAAAGTTTAAGTGGTTTGTACCGAAAATCCAAAATGAAATACTAAAACAGTGTTCAAATGAGGTCATTAAAAATAATAAACCAAATACACGAAGCAAAATAAATGGTTTGAGTATGTATTATTGCCGACGAAACAGCAGATATTACACGGAAAGAACAACTGTCGATCTGCATTCGTTACGTGGATTCCTCCTTTGCCCTTAACGAGGATTTTCTTGGATTTTATTCCATTGAAGAGACGTCAGCTCTCAAAATATTCAAGACAATAAAACAAGCGCTAGTGTGTCCTTAAATATCGACATAAGTTTGTGTAGGGGTCAGTCGTACGATGGTGCGGCGAATATGCGTGGCCATTAAATGGAGTTCAGGCACGAATGCTAGAAGTCATCAACTCATTAGTACTGTATGGGGCACCAATTAAATCTTGTGGTGCAAGAAAGAAAGTTTTAATGAAGATTACAATGCAGTAACAACACAGCATTGGGAGTCTTATCTGCAGTCGTCAACTTTATCAAGGGCTTGCTATTGAAACTCCTACTTTACGGCCACTGTGCCCTCCTACAAGATGGGTTTTTAAACTTCCGGCATTAAAGTCGTTCATTGTCAACTATGAAAACATCCTTAATTGGCTTTAACAAATGTTTGTTTCAAAAACGTATGACCGCATTGCTTGTCCCGGCATTCCTTTGGTCTCTCAGTCTGGGAGAGAGGAACACCAAGTACTTGCGACAGGCGTAAGCTACACTGGGGCCGGTCGGTGTGTTTAAAAGTAGTCCATTCATTGCACGTCACTACAGCGATAGACCGACCGCTTTTACCATCTAACAAACCCTTCACGATGGAAATGCACGCTCCACGTTCCGCGACAGGCGCGGATGGCAACGGGGCCGGCGTGCTCGAGATGAGTCCTCTTAACCAGTCATTGCAACCGTATCATTCCTCTGTTCATAGTCCGAAGTCGGATTTACTCGTATTTGCTTAAACCATATAAAGCAGGGCTTCAATTTGCTAAGGGCAACACTTTCGGCGACTGCCACAGATTTATCACTGATTTTGACCGTCAGATAAATAGAGCGTATTTGTGCGACTTCTGTTCTGGTGCCGCAAGTGCTAACATTATTGGCTCTAAGAGCTTGCCCCCAGAACTAGGATATAAGGAAGCATTGGATATATTATTACACAAGCGTCATGGAAGACTTGATCTCGTCGTTAGAGCTCACCTGAACCGCTTGGTAAAGCGAGCACAGGCTGCTGAGAGTTACAGATTACTCAGTCGTTATACCTTGGATTTACCTCAGAATCTGGAACCATTGTTCAGCGTCTGCGATAAAGCGTTACATATCTCAGTCGTCAAAGCTGCGTTTACGGAACCAGCCTGTGAACTTTCAGTCGCTATTGGAATTACTCGATCTTTTGGTGGAAGACAGTTTGTCTCCCATGATGCGATTCGTCTGTGAAAACTAGAGAGTGTCAGCCAAATAGTAAATTCTGTGAGCATCAACGATTCGGGCGAAATCGGTGAAAGTGGTATCATCGAACGATAATGTCCAAGAAAAGATGCTTGGAATTTACGTGGGATGTACAATCAGACCAGTTTAAAAATTTATTGATCGTTACCCACCCAACAAACCGTCCTTGAAACGCGGAATGCTTTCAACTGTTAACTCAATTTTTCTCAAGGCTTCGTTACACCCATTGGCGCCATGCGGGGAGTGCCCCACTCCCTGCGCAACTTTGTTTTTTTAATTAAATTTAAAAAAATCGCTCGGATAGTAATAATACGGACCGAAGCCGGATTGCGATCTTATTTTACTATTTATTAGGTTCCGGCGGAATATTGGTTATTTATCGCTATTGCGATTCAAATTCGAAAGCCCAATTGTGAGAAGATAAACCGACGCCGCGGTCTTTGTGATTCGCGTTACGCATGTGATTGCTAATTGAACTGAAGATATGGTAGAAAAGACCACAGCAATTGCCGTGGTTAATTTCGAGGGCTGCTATCCTAATTTCGCACGGCTTCGTAAATAGCGGAAACACTGGGTTTATGTATTTCGAAGGTAATAGCTATTGGATAACAATTTAAGATGCTTTGTAAAACTTTCCTCCATTTAGATTCAAACTTAATGCAGTTTCAGCTTTATGCAGATAAACTTAAGGAAGAATAAATATTTATTACGCTGACAAAATATTTAAAAAACGTATTGACTATCCAAATTAAACATTTAGTTATTTCAAAATAAGGAATAATCAGTTGTGTATTTAAAACACAGATAATGTTATGCTAGAAGTGCCCAGCTCCTAGTTACATCAGCTTAGCTAGCTATATTATGGTTTATGAAATTTATTAAAAATATCCCCCACACGCAACGGGCAACACAACATTAATTATACGTAACAATGGGCTGCCGTATATTAGAAGCAATTGAGGTGTTATATCTATATATATCAGTTAACCCAAAAGTATAAACATGTCAGAAGCAAAACAAAATAACAATTTCTAAGCAGACATCTATAAGTGCTTTTTACGACCGATAGCCCAAGGACAGACCTCTGTAATTAATCCAGACATTCTGCTATCCGCTGCACCAGTCCATGTTTTTCACCTTTACTGCCTAGTCAACCGGTTGTTAATTCTCGTAAAAGTTCCAAAAATCTTGGCAGGTTGATCATGCGTCTACGATGAAAGGGTCCTTCAGTGCCCTTCGACGGTTGAAGACCAACGATCGACTATGACAGAGGGTCGTCCTAGCCACGGATGTTGATTGATCACAAATCAAAACTGGAAACTTGAATCTTGGAATAATCATGGATCCGATTAAGAACACCACTGTTTGCGGAAAATACTTTTGCTTTGTCCAAGTATCAGTAATCTGTCTGGTTTAAGAGCTTAAATCGATAAACCAAACAAGTTTATCCAAGTGTCAGTGTGTGTACGTACGCGTTTAAAACGATTTTTAACAGGTTCTGTTACTGTCCGATGTGAACGTTAATTTTCTTGGGTTGATTGTACACTACACTGTTGTTGGTAATAAAGGTATTCGCAAAAACTCTGTAATTTGAATGTAAACCTATTTTTCAACAAAATGATTATTTATTGAATTTATGACCGTAATGA
>CH001998.1:276620-293651 GCA_000149265.1 Ciona savignyi
AAAAAAGACCGATAGCCCTACTTACTAAGTACCAATAAATGTATCAATTAGTTTGTAAAGTACCATGAACAAACAAACTCGCCACTTGCCCTAGGAGGAGATCCCTGTCTGACCAATGACCGGCGCTTCAGAGATTACAAGAAAACGACACCACAAAACGTGCGGAAACTATAATGATTCAAGAAACAAATAGAGAAAAATGTGTGGATTTTCTGGAGGAATCTAGTTTACAGGAATCAAACTTTGATACCGATCGCACAAAGCAGTGGTGGCAGCACTCGACTGTGTTCTGTTCCTGTGGCGATCTAAACCTGGCACCACCGAGGAATCAAAGCAAACCTTGCAAAAACAAAACCTGTAGTAAACGAATTATGAACTGCAACTGTAACCTCATCAGTGCACTCGAAGACGACAGTCGAATTGTATATGCAGCTGTGGGATGATGGAATTGGAAGAGGACATCGAACTCGCATCATAAAAAGATTGAGATAAATAAGGCAATTTGTTGTTTTTATAAACTTATTAATTACCCATTTAATTGTGTATTTATACGACCTTCCCATAATGTCGCTACTAATAGCCAAATATAATCAAGGCCAAAGCACGTACTGTGTTTCATTCAGTTTTGTTAAGAAAAAAAATACGATATAATCCTCATTGTACCATAGAGTTCGCGAATAGGGAGGTGGCAGGAGCAAAGGTGTAGCAATACTATTCGACAAAAAACTAGTGCTCGGTGATTGATCAAATTGCAGACTCAAGGAGGTGGGTCTTAGCTCATTAGAGTTGTTAATAGTAAATATACATGCGCCTTATAATGACGATCCCCAGTTTTTTACGACTTATTTAAAATTGTCATTTCCCGCGCCGATAATAAGGAAATAGTAAGATTACACAGACACGGAATAGAGTAAAACTAAAGCAACCAGTGTCGTTCGAGCACAAATGCAAACGCTCTGTTTTAGTGGATGTATTTAGGTCTCTTACCCGAAGTTAAAATTATTTACCCGTTTTTAATAAAAACCGTACTCTGCTAGCCGTATTAATTATTTCATGACCACGAAAAAAATCTTACAAAAGACAACAAACTGCGCCGTTGTCCCAATCATAAAATCAGACCACAATCTTGTCTCTTTACTTTCACCTAAATACAGTAATCGTTGCCAAGGGATTTGGAAGCTCAACGTATACGTCTTCGTCTGAGCAACTTGAAAGAAGTCCCAACCATACGTATTTTGTGGCCATTAGCACCGACAAACGATTCACTTTTGTTGCATGGATGTAGTTGAGATTTGACCATGCATCGGGAATAAAATTCGCTTGACATCGCAGTTATCGATGCTCCCGTGTCTACCAGAGCGGATGGCGTACCATCCACATTTATACATGCAATACGTGTGATGCTCGTTGGATACTTACTGTATTTAATCGGTAGATTTTAAAATTCCTGTCGGGGCGCATACGTGGTATGTTGTAGAAGCATGATAATCTGGGTCCAGTTTAAGTCTTAAACAAAGCAACTCAACGAGAACAATGAGGTTGTTACAGTTCGTCTTAATTTCGGTTAAGTTTGTGGTAATAGGGTTATCCTTGGAATGGAGATAAACACGGTATCGTAGGATCTGGCTGACGTCCAACATTTCTATCAAATACGAACGAGGGATACTTTTTAACAGTACCATCCAGTTTTGCAACAGGATCCCGCTCCAACACCTACGATTTCGATATCAGTCGAAATTCCGTTTAAACCTGTTCCAAAAGAAAATACCGGATTCTGCTTAAGTCGAAGAAGCTTAATCAACATCGAGATCTTCTGGTTTAAATAGTATATTCAGAGTGGCAATCTGAACAAACAACACCTGCTATGGACTTAACTGGATTTAATAAAGCTCAACAAATGCGAAGTATCATCCTCGTCATAACTGGAGTTTCCAGGAACCATCATAAATTGGCCAAGGCAAATTAACCTAAGCGACTGACGGAATTGCACAGTTTGAGGGTGAGGGTTACTCTTTCCCCTGATCTGAGAACACAAATTCTCGAAGGCATCTTGGGAAAACCACACAGACATGATAAATCTTAATGCCCCATTAATGGCGAGATCATCATCGAAGTCGAGGAAATGCAAATTCCACTCTGGATTGGGTTCCAAACATTTGAAGAAAACTTCATGGCCTCTACAACCACAAGAATCTGCAATAACGAGAATGGGATAAAGATGGGTGGTGGTTATGAATATCTACCTATTTCATACACCTTGTCAAATCGTTTTATAGATAGGTCTGAATTATTAATTTTGGGATTTTCTGGGATATACTGGGTTATTTTAATTTAATACTGATTTTATAGATTAATTCAATACTCGTACAATTTTTTGGAAATTAGGGAGTAAATTGTACAATCCAGTCCGGAGATATCAGCTAACAGAGAATATTTGCGCCGAAAATGTCGAAAAACGGGCATCTATTTTGATCAGAAAAAAAGTCCCGATTTAAGTCCGCTAACCTAAGTTTCCGGACAATCCCTGGTTACACATAAAAGTGCAATTCATCCTTTAGCCAAAATAAGTTTTTTTTTTTTATTTTAACTGCATATTCTCTCCAAAATATCAAACTAAACTAACATTCGTACCTAGCGCCATTCATAAACATCCGCATTTGGGCCCCGTGACGTAATCTATGTTGTGTGATTTCTTAACTTGTCTGTCTATTAATTTTGTTCAAAACCAGTTCGCCAGGGTCACAAATAACACTAATCAAAAATCTAAAAACCTCACCATACATGTGTAACAAAATTAAAGAGAACAAATGATATAAAGGCAAATGAGAGAAAATAATGACGAAAAATTATAATAAAGGGACCAAAGTCAGTAATTGACGGGTATACGTATAAAATAGTAAACATTACACTCACCAAACTTTGGCTTTAAAACCGGGAGGGAAAAATACGGTATCGGATAAAATTGCTATGCTGCAGTCTGTACGGTGACTGAATCAAAAAGAAAGCATGTTCTAACACGCGGTCGGGTTTAGATATTGTAACAAACTCCCATTGTGACGTATTTTGGTTTCCCATAGACATCAATAAAAACATTAATGGGTCGAGATATCTTACAGTGATGCTGATAAATTACTTTGACTTTAGAATGAGTTTGTAAGTTAACAACACAATAATATCAAGTTGATTATTATTAATACTTTATATATTTCTTTATGCAACTGATGTATGATACTCAGTTAATGTTTTGTGTTGTACATATTCCAACGTTAGTTAAAAATTCGGAAAAACGTGTCATACCATGTTGGTTCACAACAGTAGTGCCATTGATGTTTACTGTGTTGTCTGTCAATCTGTTACTGCTGGTTGTCTCATATTTGTCCGGCCGGTTGCTCTAGCGGTTAAGTGCGTCGCCTTTCAATCGAAAGGCTGCAGGTGCGAAACTGGTCGCTAGCTAGTCGGTTGTGTCCTTGGGCAATGCACTTTACAGACAGTGCCTGAACCCAGCGGATTAATGGGTTCTACCAAATTAAGGGAACGTGTCTATAATATACAACACACTGCAATAGCTCCGGTAACCCGACGGTGGGCGCAAGATGATCTGACGATTGCCCGTATGATAACAATCCTTGGTTTTCCAATCACGGGGATAAACATGAATATCCTATCCTATCCTTGTCACGTGTACGTTTTGCCAATATTTAATCTCCATGGATCACTAATCCTAGTGCTACAAGTTAAATAATACCAATGTAATACAAACTGAATATTTAAAGAGAGCTGCCCTTAGACCTCAGAGAACCACTACATTATCCTCGTACTGCTGATATAAACTATTTTTTTAAATAACTAAAATGAAGGTGCTCAGACCAAAATAGTGGTGAGTAATCACTGTTTACTAATGCAACTATTGTGTATTTAAGTCGAGCTATGTACCCTTTTAATCCAAAGACTTCGCACACTACTCCTATTCTATATAGATAGAGATTGAGGCGAAATGTTACAATGTAATTTTTGTCATGCCGGTCGTTCCTTACTTTTGCATTAATAATCCTAAAAGAACCAAGATTACATCGCGCAAAGTAAAACAAATAATTAAAAATCGAAACGTAAATCTCATATTTTTCTTTATTGAACCAGTTACTGCTTTGATAAAATCAAAAATAATAAAATGTCTGCAAATGTGTTGCGCTTCCGAATTCGTTAAAGTTCGCTGAAATGGAATAATTAGTGATTAAAATTACAAGTTTAAGATAAAATATGCTTACCTACTAGGGTTAGTGTTAAACTTTTATTCAAGCATTTCTTCAATGTAGCTGTCGAGAAGTTCGTCTAAAGGAAGAAACAACATTTAAATAAGAAGAGTTGGATGTGTCATCAGCACACTGGAGAACGATCCACTTAAAAGCAACATATCCTTTGAAAGTGGTATAATGGGCACATGGGAGGATTGGGATGAAAACTGATTTTAACATTTGAGATGAATTCCGGCTGTCCAGTATATTTAGTTTAACTCGATGCCTTAGTTGGTATACGCGTTGTATTCCTAGGCACTACACATGGCGGTCGTAGCTTTGATCCAGGTGGTTAATGGGTTCTACTAACACTAAAGAAACACCACAAGCACAAAAAAAACACTGAAATACATCCGGTAACACAGTGGGTGAGAGGTGATCTGACGATTGCCAAAGCACAATCGCGGGAGAGACACGATTATCTGATCCTATCTAAATCGTTATCGATACAGCTCTCATAATTCCCACATCGTACAAACTTACCCAAGATTTCTTCAGGGACTCTGAAAAAAAGATGATATAGGGTTTAAAGCCGTAATTTTGGTAAACGTTGTGGAAACTTACTGCTCAATATTCCATCCCCAACCGCTGCTGGATGAACCGGAATGCGAAGAGCCATGACCACCAGCTGATGCACCAACAGATGCACCGATTGGTCCCAAAATTGGAAGATCCACATTAGCGCCAAGACCAGCACCAAGACCGCCGTTTCCGCCATGTCCACCACCGAGACCCCCTCCAAGGGATGCACCAATTGGTCCCAAAAATGGAAGGTTGACATTGGCTCCAAGACCGGCACCAAGACCGCCGTTTCCACCATGTCCACCACCGAGACCCCCTCCAAGGGATGCACCAATTGGTCCCAAAAATGGAAGGTTGACATTGGCTCCAAGACCGGCACCAAGACCGCCGTTTCCGCCATGTCCACCACCGAGACCCCCTCCAAGGGATGCACCAATTGGTCCCAAAAATGGAAGGTTGACATTGGCTCCAAGACCGGCACCAAGACCGCCGTTTCCGCCATGTCCACCACCGAGACCCCCTCCAAGGGATGCACCAATTGGTCCCAAAAATGGAAGGTCCACATTGGCTCCAAGACCAGCACCAAGACCGCCGTTTCCGCCAAGAGAACCTCCAATTGAAGCACCGGCTCCGTGTCCGCCAAGGGAACCTCCAATTGAAGCTCCGGCTCCGGCTCCGTGTCCGCCAAGAGAACCTCCAATTGAAGCTCCGGCTCCGTGTCCGCCAAGGGAACCTCCAATTGAAGCTCCTGCTCCGCCTTTTCCGCCAAGGGAACCTCCAATTGAAGCTCTCGCTCCTGTTCCGCCGTTTCCGCCAAGGGAACCTCCAATTGAAGCTCCGACTCCGCCAAGGGAACCTCCAATTGATGCTCCGGCTCCTGCTCCGCCGTTTCCGCCAAGGGAACCTCCAATTGAAGCTCCGGCTCCTGCTCCGTGTCCGCCAAGAGAACCTCCAATTGAAGCTCCTGCTCCTGCTCCGTGTCCGCCAAGGGAACCTCCAATTGAAGCACCGGCTCCGTGTCCGCCAAGGGAACCTCCAATTGAAGCTCCGGCTCCGACTCCGCCGTTTCCACCAAGAGAACCTCCAATTGAAGCTCCTGCTCCGTGTCCGCCAAGAGAACCTCCAATTGAAGCTCCGACTCCGCCGTTTCCGCCAAGGGAACCTCCAATTGAAGCTCCTGCTCCGCCGTTTCCGCCAAGGGAACCTCCAAGTGAAGCACCTATTGGTCCGATCAAAGGAAGATCGACTGAAGCACCAAGACCGGCGCCAACTCCGCTGTGGCCTCCAGCACTAGCACCGCCGTGAGCACCCCCGCCAAGGGAACCTCCAAGTGAAGCACCAATTGGTCCGATCAAAGGAAGATCAACTGAAGCACCAAGGCCGGCGCCAACTCCGCTGTGGCCTCCAGCACTAGCACCGCCGTGAGCACCACCGCCAAGGGAACCTCCAAGTGAAGCACCAATTGGTCCGATCAAAGGAAGATCAACTGAAGCACCAAGGCCGGCGCCAACTCCGCTGTGGCCTCCAGCACTAGCACCGCCGTGAGCACCACCGCCAAGGGAACCTCCAAGTGAAGCACCAATTGGTCCGATCAAAGGAAGATCAACTGAAGCGCCAAGACCGGCGCCGACTCCGTGACCTCCAGCACTAGCACCGCCGTGAGCACCTCCGCCAAGGGAACCTCCAAGTGAAGCACCAATTGGTCCGATCAAAGGAAGATCAACTGAAGCGCCAAGACCGGCGCCGACTCCGTGACCTCCAGCACTAGCACCGCCGTGAGCACCCCCGCCAAGGGAACCTCCAAGTGAAGCACCAACTGGTCCGATCAAAGGAAGATCAACTGAAGCACCAAGACCGGCGCCGACTCCGCTTCCACCGGAGCCCGAACTGGAACCGCTAAACCAAGCGGCACCGGCGTTCGCAAAAAGTAATGCAAAGACGAGAACTCCTTGTTTCATCCTGATGAAGAAGATATAACTGAATATCAAGCAATCAAAATCTCCCCCTTTTATACAGTTTAAAGACGGTGGATTCACCGAAAAACTCCTCCCCTCCCCTCCGATTGTGCTGCCGTTTCCTCGTAGCAGCGAATGCGTCAATCAACCCTTCCATGAAATGTTGCTGTCACAAGTGGTAGCGGTACAAGAAAATAAAGATATAATAAGTATCATATAGTTATATGATGTTGCTAGCCTTGCTTTTTGCCTGTATATTTGTTAAAAGCATTTCGTCCTGTGGACACCTACCATACTGGCATTCAAGTAGGCAGACTATTATAGCGCACTAGTTATTATTGTTTTACTTAGCAAAATGTACATTTCACATTTAATAAAGTGTCCGAGTCTTCACAAATCAAGCTGAGTCGTCTTTGATGATTAGTGAGTTGGAGATTGTACCCCAGTGTTCCATTTGCATTACTCAGGTGTGCCACGAGATATTGCAACACTTAATTATTGTGTCTGGCTTGTGGTTATTTTACCAAAATGATATGAGTTTGTGAGGGCGTCGCAAACAATAAATATCTTGGGTAGGGTGTTCTAAGATTAAAAGTTTGGAAGCTATTGGTTGGCTGTATAATTACATGTGCGATGCAAGCTTTTTATGGGCCAATACGACGAAAAAAAGTAGAAATGCTGAAACATAGCAGCGTCTATTTGATTAACCACGTTTATTTTTTTAGTTGTCAAACAATTTTCCGAGATACGTTGCGAAGAGCTTTCCGCGGAAATAAAATCAAACGAAGAAGTTTCAAGAAATAAAGCTAAAAGTTTCTGGGAGGTGACAACATTTGACATTTAATCATCTGTCGCTTCCTGCTGTAGCATCATCACGCGTGTATGTGCTATCTATATGTGTTTATATTATAGCTATGGCTAACAGTTGTAAAATATTAATTGTTCTTTGTTCACCGATCACAATACTGTTTATTTGTTAAAGCCATCAACAATTATACTGTGGTTAATTTGATGTTTTGATAGATTGCACGCGTTTTATTTGCACGTGAAGCTCCCAATTTTAAATATATATCTCCACTGCAGAAACCATTCTAAGAAGCTGTGGACGGGTTTAGCAACTGTGTCCCATAATGAAACAACTTAGCAGGAACTGGAAAATTAACAAACGTTTTTTGTAGGTTGGGTATCAAAAAGACGTCATTAGGTTATAAACTTTGCATTATAATATTATCTCGAGTTTACGTCGGCGGGATTAGTTTTAAGCACTGCGTTTATCCATCGTCTTAGCATCTTCCGTTTTGAAAACATCTCTTTAACATAACTAGTTTAAAACACAACATAGTTGTCCACTTACTGATAAATACACCGATTTTTAATCCAAAATGTTGAAGTAGTAAATACCTAACTTGCGTTTAGTTATTGCTTGCCAATTTCCTTGGTATTATACTTCCTTGATATTAAACCAACGGTAGAGCAATTTTAACGAACATTTCTTGCAATTAAAACACTTTTACTCTGAAATGTAAGTTTAAAAAACGAAATGGATTTCTCGCAGAGGAACGCTGAAGATTTTGTATGATCGTGTTCGTAATTAGCAAATGTAAATTGCGGAAGTTATAAGACGCTGATAAGCCAAAACCTGCTGCTTGCTACGGAACTACTCGGGTATTTCATTGACAGCTGAACCGAGTATATCACACATATACCTTTTCGAATTTCCCATTTTAATATTACGAAAACTTAGTTTGAACTTGTCCGACGTATTATTTTGGTGTATTAGTGCATCGCCCTTCAGTCATAGGGTTGCAGAATCGAAACTGGTAGCTAGCTACTCGGTTATGTCCTTTCGCAAAGCACTTAACGGATTTCTAAATTCCAGTAGATTGACGGGTTCTACCAAATTAAAGTAATGTCCGAATCATACACAACACATTACAATAGCTCCGGTAACTCGACGGTGGCCGCGAAGTAATCTGACGATTCCCGGTGTTTTAACCCTCTTGGTATTTTTCCATTCACGAGGAAAAACATGAATACCCTATCCTAATCCTAGTTCTGTTCTATTTGGAATTAATTTAATTAGAACTATAAGCGTTATTAAGTTATGATTACATTTCATAATCCAAAATGCAAGCCAGACAACGGCAGGGGTTATAATCCCGTTATCCTGCCCGTTTAATGGTCCCAGGGCGTGCGACTCTCGTAATATTTCAATCGCTGTTTTAGATTCCGTTCTCTTTTCTTACGTTTCCAACAATATCACAGCGAAGACCCAATCAAAGAATTAACAGGTAGAGTTGAAATCACAGGATCTGTGTACTAACTTTTTGTAATAATACATCTTAAGTAGGCCTGCAACGATATATCGACAATACCGATACTATCGATACCACACGGCGACGATACTAATAAACGCGTATAGCGATTATTGTACCACATGCATTATTTCATTAGAGAAATTACTGTACATAAAAATGCGTCTTAATTATTAAAAATGGCCTTTATGCAGCCACAAACGCATTGTTATGTTGAACACACTTAGCAACACTTGTTATTGTTGTGTAATAATTGCAATAAACCATACTTCTACGCCTGTTATTATGTAATAATGGGGCAATATTACGTAATATGATGTTCCATTCTTTCATTATATAATATCAATTTTAGAATTAAACAAATAACGTGTAAATGGTGTTTTGTATAATTGAAGGTAACTTTAAAACTTTACGTATGCAATATTTATGAACTACACATATCGGCGTATGTTATTTTCGTAAAATGTTCGTAAGATTATTAATTATAAATAAGGTTTGTAAGATCATCAATTATAAAATAAGGTTGATTTAACTTACAAGCACTAATTAATTACAAACTATAGTTCATTTTTTAATTTCCCCACCTATAATTTGATATATACATGACTTGATCACATCTAGTCTAGTATAATACACAAGCTATTAAACGTAATTATACAGGAATGTGGGTTTTCCCACACTGGACAACTAAGGTGTTTGTCTCGCCTTGTTAAGCTTAATGATTGAATGTCATGCGGTTAAAACGGGATTTTATAGGATATATATGTTAGAAATCTTTAACTTTCTTAAAAAATTTCAGGTAAATATTCCGTTTTAATCCGGAGATTTGGGCGATAACGCCAAATACGATAACAAGTTGACCTATTTTATACATTTTTACTGATATGAGTCATTCTTCTTGAAATGAAAGGAACCCACTATAAATATTAGTGTGTCAGCTATGAATCAGTCCGGCCGGTTAGCCTGGCGGTTAAGTGCGTCGCCTTTTAATTGAAAGTTTGCAGGTGCGAAACTCGTCGCCAGGTAGTTGTGTCCTTGGGCAAGGCACTTCACGGACATTGCCTGGACTTAATGGGTTCTACCAAATTGAAGGAACGTGTCTATCATATACAACACACTGCAATAGCTTCGGTAACCCGACGGTTGGCGCGAGGTGATCTGACGATTGCCCGTGTGTTAACCCCTTGGTTTTTCCATTCACGGGGATAAACACGAATATCCTATCCTAGCCTAATTAGCAAAATACTCAAAAAAAAACACAAATTACGTCAATTGTATAGCTACCCACATATTAACTGACTATCTCTTTTAAACGCCAGGTGATGGCATGCCCTTGTCATTATGTAACGATTCGGTGGATTAAGATGGTGGCAGCTCACAGGTTACCGTATGAGGTAATTTACAGCACACACGCGACATCCTCCTTAATAGTTATTTTAAAGTAATTAATAGGTTTTTTGAGAATTAAAGGAGTAATTAAATACGCTATCAAATACACTTATTGCAATCGCAATATGACTTTATACTACCACGATTGACACATTGTTTAAATATAATAACATACTTTCATTAAATAAAAATGTAGTTAATGTCAATTAATTATTGATTGGATGAAAAAACAAGTTTTTGCAATAAAATGAAAACTGTTCTGATATTATACGTAAGTCAAAAAATCGTGTTTCTATGCAGCCTAAAGTATGTTGGTAAGAATGCACTGTTGCTGTATATAGTGAGTCGCTTAAAGATGTGATTAATCGTGTAAAATAAGTGACTTGACAAATAATTTGTATACCTTTATTGACGCTGGCAATGGATGACTGGGACAAAAAACAAATCCCGAAAAATGCAAAAAATAGCAATATCGTACACAATAGCTCGGTCAACCCGATTATTATCCCTTCTATATACATAGTAAAGTATGGGGTATTAGTATTTTATTCACTGTTATACTGAAAGCATCGAAAAGCACATTTTCTTCCCTGAACGTTGAAATACTAAATCGTATCAATTGGTTTTAGGTATGCAAATCAAGCAACATGATACATCGACCTTATTACCCCCAATATCCATCAGTGATTTCATCTGAATAATCCCTCGTTTCGTCATAAATCTCATCCGGATCACTCCACAATTCATCATTTATCTCATCAGGGTCATTCCAAGTGTTATCTTCCTCGTTTTCATATATCTCCTCGTTTACAATCCCGTCTTCAATTTCTTCTTCATCCTCATCATTTTCATTCCCATCTTCTTCAATCTCACTTTCTCTTTCTTGTGTCTCGTGTGCTAACGCGGTTTTATATGTTGCAGTCTCGTCGCCACAGTTACATCTGTGGATTAGGACTGAATAAACACAACACAATCCGACCCTAAAGGCGTAAGTTTATGGGGACACAATATAGCATTCCGCTATTTTTAGGTTTGCACGACAATTGTTGCTATTTGTATGGATTATGTAGTGGCATATTTAGTCGCATATTAATAAAAATAGACATTTCGTGAAGTTTCCATCTTAATGTAGACATGACAATTTAGCGTAAATGGAGAAGTTTCTAGGTCAACCGAGCATTACAAGAAAGGTAAGAATGATTTCACTTAACTGAACCCATAATTAAAAATATAAAAGTTGGATTAAAAGAATATAACGCAATTTTGTAAAGACATAAAGATTGAAATTTGTTTGGATCTTGAGTGCGTTTTATATAACCAGTGTTCGTTTAATTATATGCGTGGCCGATATTTGGATAATTAGGTCATCGTACAATAAAGTAGTGATGCGTTGGTAAATTGTATCTCAGTTTAATACGACTACCAAGTTCAAAACCCACAAATTGGTGGAAAAAATAGGCAGTCATCTCTATTAGCAAGAAAAGTATTTTTAAGTATATTATGACTATTGACTGTATTTTAAACACAATGTTAGAACATTATACAACAAGTCAATAATTATATATAAAGGTATTTTATAAAAATAGAAATAATAGGAGGATAGGATATTTATGTTTATTCCTGTGGATGGGAAAACCGAGAGGGGTTAACACACGGGCAATCGTCAGATCACCTTGCGACCACTCTCGGGTTACCGGAGCTATTACAGTGTGTTGGATATGATAGACACGTTCCTTCAATTTAGTAGAACCCATTAATCCACTGGGTTGAGGTAACGTCCGTTAAGTGCATTGCCCAAGGATACAACTGACTAGCTAGCGACCAGATCCCAGCTTACATATTGCCATCACCGCCACATATCCTGGTTATTCTAATTTCTATTGAAGCATAGACTTACACTTCCGCATCGTGAATATGTTGTCCAGCCGTCACTTCGCATTCAGTAATACCACCAGCATATTCAGATAACTTATGTGGCTTATGATTTAGTTCGTGATCCCTTCCGTGATCATCACAATTTCCGTGTTCGTGATCATGTTCAAGTTCGTTACAATTTCCGTGTTCGCGACCATGTCTTTTTTCGTGATTGATTCCGTGTTCGTGACCATGTCCTTTTTCGTGATGGATTTTATGTTCGTGTCTTTGTTGTTTTTCGTGAATGTGTCCTGCAATGTTTCCACCAGATCCACCGTTTTCGCCAAAACCAACCTTAAATCTGCCTTTTCCACCAGTGCCGCCAAACATTTCAAGCAATTTGCCTAGTTCTTGACCCATTTTATGTTGGTGACCATATCCATGTTGTCTTTCATGCCCGTGTTCACCAGCATGTCCATATTCATGTAATATTCCTGAAAATTTTACACCAGATCCACTCCTTCCATTAAAACCAACGGTAAGTCCGCCATTTCCAGCAGATCCGCCAAATAATCCCACCAATTCACCTATTTTGTGACCATGTTCTTTTTCGTGATTGATTTTATGTTCGTGACCATGTTCTTTTTCGTGATTGATTTTATGTTCGTGACCATGTCCTTTTTCGTGATTGATTTTATGTTCGTGATCATGTCCTTTTTCGTGATTGATGTTGTGTTCGTGAGTTTTTCCTTTTTCGTGATGGATTTTGTGTTTGTGACTTTGTCCTTTTTCGTGATTAATTTTGTGTTCTTGACTTTGTCCTTTTCCGTGATTGATTTTATGTTCGTGACCATGTTGTTTTTCGTGACCATGTCCTGCAATTATTTCACCAGATCCACCGTTTCCACCAAAACCAACCTGAAATCCGCCATTTCCACCAAATAATCCCACCAATTCAGCCAGTTCGTGACCATGCCCTTTTTCGCGATTGATTTTATGTTCGTGACCATGTCCTTTTTCGTGATTGATTTTATGTTCGTGACCATGTCCTTTTTCGTGATTGATTTTATATTCGTGACCATGTCCTTTTTCGTGATTGATCTCATGTTCGTGACCATGTCCTTTTTCGTGATTGATTTTATGTTCGTGACCATGTCCTTTTTCGTGATTGATTTTATGTTCGTGACTTTGTTGTTTTTTGTGACCATGACCTGCAATGTTTTGACCTGTTCCACCTTTTCCACCAAAACCAACCTGAACTCCGCCATTTCCACCAAATTTGCCAAATAATCTCACAAATTCACTCAGTTCGTAACCATGCGCTTTTTCGTGATTGATTTCATGTTCGTGACCATGACCTTTTTCGAGATTGATTTTATGTTCGTGACCATGACCTTTTTTGTGATAGATTTCATGTTCGTGACCATGTCCTGTCTCGTGATTAATTTTATGTTCGTGACCATGTCCTTTTTCATGATTGATTTTATGTTCGTGACTTGGTTGTTTTTTGTGACCATGTCCTGCAATTATTTCACCAGATCCACCGTTTCCACCAAAACCAACCTGAAATCCGCCATTTCCACCAAATAATCCCACCAATTCAGCCAGTTCGTGACCATGTCCTTTTTCATGATTGATTTTATGTTCGTAACTTTGTTGTTTTTTGTGACCATGTCCTGCAATGTTTCTACCTGTTCCACCTTTTCCACTAAAACCAACCTGAACTCTGCCATGTCCACCAAATAATTCCATCAATTTAGCCAGATCCTGACCATGTCCTTTTTCGTGATTGATTTTGTGTTGATGACTTTGTCCTTTTTCGTGATTGATTTTGTGTTCGTGACTTTGTTGTTTTTCGTGACCATGTCCTGCACTTTTTTCACCAGATCCACCGTTTCCACCAAAACCAACCTGAAATCCGCCATTTCCACCAAATAATTTCAGCAATTCACTTAGTTCGTGATCATGTCCACTTTCGTGATTGATTTTATGTTTGTGAATTTGTTGTTTTTCTTGAACATGTCCTGAAATGTTTTGACCTGTTCCACCGTTTCCGCCAAAACCAACCTGATATCCGCCATTTCCACTAGTCGCGCCAAATAATCCCACCAATTCAGCCAGTTCGTGACTGTGCCCTTTTTCGTGATTGATTTTATGTTCGTGACCATGTCCCTTTTCGTGATTGATTTTATTTTCGTGACCATGTCCATTTTCGTGATTGATTTCATGTTCGTGACCATGTCCTTTTTCGTGATTGATTTTATTTTCGAGACCATGTACATTTTCGTGATTGATTTCATGTTCGTGACCATGTCCTTTTTCGTGATTGATTTTATTTTCGTGACCATGACTTTTTTCGTGATTGATTTTATATTCGTGACCATGTCCTTTTTCGTGATTGATTTTATTTTCGTGACCATGACCTTTTTCGTGATTGATTTTATGTTCGTGACTTTGTTGTTTTTTGTGACCATGCCCTGCAATGTTTCCACCTGTCCCACTGTTCCCGCTAAAACCAACCTTCAATCCGTCATTTCCATTAGTCCCGCCAAATATTCCAACCAATTCACCCAATTCGTGACCATGTACTTTTTCGTAATTGATTTCATGTTCATGACTTTGTTGTTTTTCGTGACCATGTCCTGCAATGTTTCGACCTGTTCCACCTTTTCCACTAAAACCAACCTGAAATCCGCCGTTTTCACCAAATTTGCCAAATAATCCCACAAATTCACTCAGTTCGTGACCATGTGCTTTTTCGTAATTGATTTTGTGTTCGTGACCATGACCTTTTTCGTGATTAATTTTGTGTTCATGACTTTGTTGTTTTTCATGATTTATTTTATGTTTGTGATCATGTCCTTTTTCGTGATTGATTTTGTGTTCGTGACTTTTTCCTTTTTCGTGATTGATTTTGTGTTCGTGACTTTGTTGTTTTTCTTGATTGATTTTGTGTTCATGACTTTGTTGTTTTTCGTGATTGATTTCATGTTCGTGACCATGTCCTTTCTCGTGATTAATTTTATGTTCGTGACCATGTCCTTTTTTATGATTGATTTTATGTTTGTCAATTTGTTGTTTTTCTTGAACATGTCCTGAAATGTTTTGACCTGTTCCACCGTTTCCGCCAAAACCAACCTGATATCCGCCATTTCCACTAGTCTCGCCAAATAATCCCACCAATTCAGCCAGTTCGTGACCGTGCCCTTTTTCGTGATTGATTTTATTTTCGTGACCATGACCTTTTTCGTGATTGATTTTATGTTCGTGACCATGTCCTTTTTCGTGATTGATTTTATTTTCGTGACCATGACCTTTTTCGTGATTGATTTTATGTTCGTGACTTTGTTGTTTTTTGTGACCATGCCCTGCAATGTTTCCACCTGTTCCATTGTTTCCGCCAAAACCAACCCTTAATCCGCCATTTCCATTAGTCCCGCCAAATATTCCAACCAATTCACCCAATTCGTGACCATGTACTTTTTCGTAGTTGATTTCATGTTCATGACTTTGTTGTTTTTCGTGACCATGTCCTGCAATGTTTCGACCTGTTCCACCTTTTCCATTAAAACCAACGGTAAGTCCGCCGTTTTCACCAAATTTGCCAAATAATCCCACAAATTCACTCAGTTCGTGACCATGTGCTTTTTCGTGATTGATTTTGTGTTCGTGACCATGACCTTTTTCGTGATTGATTTTGTGTTCATGACTTTGTTGTTTTACATGATTTATTTTATGTTCGTGATCATGTCCTTTTTCGTGATTGATTTTGTGTTCATGACTTTGTCCTTTTTCGTGATTGATTTTGTGTTCGTGACCAGGTCCTTTTTCGTGATTTATTTTATGTTCGTGATTGATTTTATGTTCGTGACTTTGTTGTTTTTCGTGACCATGTCCTGCAATGTTTTCACCAGATCCACGGTTTCCGCCAAAACCCACCTGAAATCCGCCATTTCCACCAAATCCGCCAAATAATTCCATCAATTTAGCAAGTTCGTAACCATGTCCATTTTCGTGATTGATTTCATGTTCGTGACCATGACCTCTTTCGTGATTGATTTTATGCTCGTGACTTTGTACTTTTTCGTGATTGCTTTTATGTTCGTGACTTTGCTGTTTTTCATGGCCATGTTTTGCAATATTTTCACCAGATCCACCGTTTCCACCAAAACCAACCTGAAATCCGCCATTTCCACCAAATCCGCCAAATAATCCAACTAATTCAGCCAGTTCGTGACCATGTCCTTTTTCGTGATTGATTTTATGTTCATGACCATGTCCTTTTTCGTGATTGATTTTATGTTAGTGACCATGTCCTTTTTTGTGATTGATTTCATGTTAGTGACCATGTCCTTTTTCGTGATTGATTTTATGTTCGTGACCATGACCTTTTTCGTGATTTGTTTTATGTTCTTGACCATGTCCTTTTTCGTGATTGATTTTATTTTCGTGACCATGACCTTTTTCGTGATTGATTTCATGTTCGTGACCATGTCCTTTACCGTGATTGATTTTATGTTCGTGATTTAGTTGTTTTTCGTGGCCATGTCCTGCAATATTTCCACCTGTTCCACCGTTTCCACCAAAACTAACCTGATGTACGCCATTTCCAACAAATCCGCCAAATAATCCAACCAATTCAGCCAGTTCGTGACCGTGTCCCTTTTCGTGATTGATTTTATGTTCGTGAACATGAACTTTTTC
>CH001997.1:35566-73176 GCA_000149265.1 Ciona savignyi
AGGTTTACTTTTTGGCTTGAATTGTTAGAAACCTCACGATTTATATTAAAGAAATAATAGTTTATTCTCCGTTATTATTATCGTGAGCTGACCGCGTTCGCACGAGTCATCAAAAAGATAAGCGCGTCTCCTACTGGTGAACCAGGGCCAAAAATCCTTACATAAAAGCTTAGGCCACGATTGCTTAATGTACTTGAAGAAAAAGGTTAGCTTTTCCAACTCTCACATACCACAACAATTTCGAGTCAAAGATATTGCGCGTGCAGTTAATAAATGTGGCTGGGCCTTTTTATACTAAGATAATGTATATTTGTCTATTTATTTAAATAAATACTAAATGCATTAACCTACAATATTGTAAATAACACACTGCATGATTAGAACTTTTCACGGGCGGTAATAGAAAGAAATGTGATTAAAGAGTGATATAAATGTGTGCAACCGATAAACATTAAAACAACTAGTCATAAAATGATTTTTAGCTTAGATTGACATTAAATTTGTTCTCAAAAAATAAACCTTATATCTTGTTTGGTTTTCAAACGCGCGCCATGAACGCACCCACACTATACGTCAAATTATCAATATGTTCGCTTTGGGTTGACGTGAAACAGCTTGGATATACCTAAATCGACGATTTCTTGTAGTAAGTACATGAAAATTGGTAGATGGGTGGATAACACATTTATAAATTTGCTCTCAAAAAATAAACCATGTATCTCGTTTGGTTTTCAAACGCGCGCCATGAACGCACCCACACTATACGTCAAATTATCAATATGTTTGGTTTGGGTTGAAATGAAACAGCTTGGATATAGCTAAATCGACGATTTTTATAGTAAGTCCATGAAAATTAGTAAATATGTGGATAACACATTTATAAATTTGCTCCCAAAAAATAAACCTTATGTCTTGTTTGATTTTCAAACGCACGCCATGAACGCACCCACACTATACGTCAAATTATCAATGTTCGCTTTGGGTTGACATGAAACAGCTTTGATATACCTAAATTGATGATTTCTTGTAGTAAGTACATGAAAATTTGTAGATAGGTGGATAACACATTTATAAATTTGCACCGAAAAAATAAACCTTATATCTTGTTTGGTTTTTAAAAGCACGCCATGAACGCACCCACACTATACGTCAAATTTTCAATATGTTCGATTTGGGTTGAAATGAAACAGCTTGGATATAGCTAAATCGACGATTTGTTATAGTAAGTCAATGAAAATTGGTAGATGGGTGGATAGCACATTTATAAACTTGCTCCCAAAAAATAAACCTTATATCTTGTTTGGTTTTTAAAAGCACGCCATGAACGCACCCACACTATACGTCAAATTTTCAATATGTTCGATTTTGGTTGAAATGAAACAGCTTGGATATAGCTAAATCGACGATTTGTTATAGTAAGTACATGAAAATTGATAGATGGGTGGATAACACATTTATAAATTTGCTCCCAAAAAAATAAACTTTATATCTTGTTTGGTTTTCAAACGCGCGCCACAAACGCACCCACACTACGTCAAATTATCAATATGTTCGCTTTGGGATGAAATGAAACAGCTTGGATATAGCTAAATCGACGATTTGTTATAGTAAGTACATCAGAAAGTGATAGATGGGTGGATAACACATTTATAAATTTGGTCCCAAAAAATAAACCTTATATCTTGTTTGGTTTTCAAACGCGCGCCATGAACATACCCACACTACGTCAAATTATCAATATGTTTGGTTTGGGTTGACATGAAACAGCTTGGATATACCTAAATCGACGATTTTTTATAATTAGTAGATAAAAATTGGTAGATGGGTAGATAACATACTCGTAAATGTGCCTAAAAAATATAAACCTTATATCTCGTTTGGTTTTCAAAGACGCGCCACAAACGCACCCACACTACGTCAAAATATCAATATGTTCGCGTTGGGTTGAAATGAAACAGCCTTGATATTCCTAAATCGACGATTTGTTATACTAAGTACATGAAAATTGGTAGATGGGTGGATAACACATTTACAAATTTGCTCCCAAAAATAAACCTTATATCTTCTTTGGTTTTCAAATGCGCGCCATGAACGCACCCACACTATACGCCAAATTATTAATATGTTCGCTTTGGGTTGAAATGAAACAGCTTGGATATACCTAAATCGACGATTTGTTATAGTAAGTACATGAAAATCGGTAGATGGGTGGATAACACATTTATAAATTTGCTCTTAAAAAATAAACCTTATATCTTGTTTGGTTTTCAAACGCGCGCCATTCACGCACCCACACTACGGCAAATTATCAATATGTTCGCTTTGGGATGAAATGAAACAGCTTGGATATAGCTAAATCGACGATTTGTTATAGTAAGTACATCAAAAAGTGATAGATGGGTGGATAACACATTTATAAATTTGGTCCCCCAAAAAATAAACCTTATATCTTGTTTGGTTTTCAAAACGCGCGCACATGAACATACCCACACCACGTCAAATTAGCAATATGTTCGGTTTGGGTTGACATGAAACAGCTTGGATATACCTAAATCGACGATTTCTTATAATTAGTGGATAAAAATTGGTAGATGGGTAGATAACATACTCGTAAATGTGCTCACAAAATATAAACCTTATATCTCGTTTGGTTTTCAAATACGCACCACAAACGCACCCACACTACGTCAAATTATCAATATGTTCGCGTTGGGTTGGAATGAAACAGCCTTGATATTCCTAAATCGACGATTTGTTATACTAAGTACATGAAAATTGGTAGATGGGTGGATAACACATTTACAAATTTGCTCCCAAAATAACCCTTATATCTTCTTTGGTTTTCAAATGCGCGCCATGAACGCACCCACACTATACGCCAAATTATTAATATGTTCGCCTTGGGTTGAAATGAAACAGCTTGGATATACCTAAATCGACGATTTGTTATAGTAAGTACATGAAAATCGGTAGATGGGTGGATAACACATTTATAAAATTGCTCCCAAATAATAAACCTTATATCCCGTTTCGTTTTCAAACGCGCGGCACGAACGCACCCACACTACGTCATATTATTAGTACGGTAGTTTCGCTTTGGGTTGACATGAAACAGCTTGGATATACCTAAATCTATGATTTATTGTAGTAAGTACATGAAAATTGATAGATATGTGGATAACACATTTATAAATTTGCTCCCAAAAAATAAACCCTATATCTTGTTTGGTTTTTAAACGCACGCCATGAACGCACCCACACTATACGTCAAATTATCAATGTTCGCTTTGGGTTGAAATGAAACAGCTTCGATATAACTAAATCGACGATTTCTTGTAGTAAGTACATGAAAATTTGTAGATAGGTGGATAACACATTTATAAATTTGCTCCAAAAAAATAAACCTTATATCTTGTTTGGTTTTTAAACGCACGCCATGAACGCACCCACAATATACGGCAAATTCTCAATATGTTCGATTTGGGTTGAAATGAAACAGCTTGGATATAGCTAAATCGACGATTTGTTATAGTAAGTACATGGAAATTAGTAGATGGGTGGATAACACATTAATAAACTTGCTCCCCAAAAATAAACCTTATATCATCTTTGGTTTTCAAACGCGCGCCATGAACGCACCCACACTATACGCCAAATTATTAATATGTTCGCTTTGGGTTGAAATGAAACAGCTTGGATATACCTAAATCGACGATTTGTTATAGTAAGTATATGGAAATCGGTAGATGGGTGGATATCACATTTATAAAATTGCTCCCAAATAATAAACCTTATATCCCGTTTTGTTTTTAAACGCTCGGCACGAACGCACCCACACTACGTCATATTATCAGTACGGTGTTTTCGCTTTGGGTTGACATGAAACAGCTTGGATATACCTAAATCGACGATTTCTTATAGTTAGTAAATGAAAATTGGTAGATGGGTAGATAACATACTCGTAAATTTGCTCACAAAATATAAGCTTTAAATCTCGTTTGGTTTTCAAACGCGCGCCACAAACGCACCCACACTAATGTCAAATTATCAATATGTTCGCTTTGGGTTGAAATGAAACAGCTTGGATATACCTAAATCGACGAATTGTTATAGTAAGTACATGAAAATCGGTAGATGGGTGGATAACACATTTATAAAATTGCTCCCAAAAAATAAACCTTATATCCCGTTTGGTTTTCAAACGCGCGCCACGAACGCACCCACACTATACGTCAAATTATCAGTATTTTCGCTTTGGGTTGAAATGAAACAGCTTGGATATACCTAAATTGACGATTTGTTGTGGTAAGTGCATGAAAATTGGTAGATGGGTGAATAACACATTTATAAATTTGCTCCCAAAAATTAAACCTTATATCTCGTTAGGTTTTCAAACGCACGCCATGAACGCACCCACACTATACGTCAATTATCAATATGTTCGGTTTGGGTTGACATGAAACAGCTTGGATATACCTAAATCGACGATTTGTTATAGGAAGTCCATGAAAATTGGTAGATGGGTGGATAACACATTTATAAACTTGCTCCCAAAAAATAAACCTTATATCTTGTTTGGTTTTTAAACGCGCGCCATTCACGCACCCACACTACGTCAAATTATCAATATGTTCGCTTTGGGATGAAATGAAACAGCTTGTATATATCTAAATCGACGATTTGTTATAGTAAGTACATGGAAATTGATAGATGGGTGGATAACACATTTATAAATTTGCTCCCAAAAAATAAATCTTATATCTTGTTTGGTTTTTAAACGCGCGCCACAAACGCACCCACACTACGTCAAATTATCAATATGTTCGCTTTAGGATGAAATGAAACAGCTTGGATATAGCTAAATCGACGATTTGTAATAGTAAGTACATGAAAATTGATAGATGGGTGGATAACACATTTATAAATTTGCTCCCAAAAATAAATCTTATATCCTTGGTTTGGGTTTTTCAAAAACCCCGCGCGCCATGAAAACATTACCCCCCCCACACCACGGGGTCAAATTATCAATATGTTTGGTTTGGGTTGACATGAAACAGCTTGGATATACCTAAATCGACGATTTCTTATAATCAGTAGATAAAAATTGGTAGATGGGTAGATAACATACTCGTAAATGTGCTCACAAAATATAAACCTTATATCTCGTTTGGTTTTCAAAGACGCGCCACAAACGCACCCACACTACGTCAAATTATCAATATGTTCGCTTTGGGTTGAAATGAAACAGCCTTGATATTCCTAAATCGACGATTTGTTATACTAAGTACATATAAATTGGTAGATGGGTAGATAACACATTTATAAATTTGCTCCCAAAAATAAACCTTATATCTTCTTTTGTTTTCAAACGCGCGGCACGAACGAACCCACACTACGTCATATTATCAGTACGGTATTTTCGCTTTGGGTTGACATGGAACAGCTTGGATATACCTAAATCTACGATTTATTGTAGTAAGTACATGAAAATTGGTAGATATGTGGATAACACATTTATAAACTTGGTCCCATAAAATAAACCTGATATCTTGTTTGGTTTTCAAACGCGCGTCATTAACGCACCCACACCACGTCATATATTATCAATATGTTCGCTTTATTGGGTTGACATGAAACAGCTTGGATATACCTAAATCGACGATTTCTTATAGTTAATAAATGAAAATTGGTAGATGGGTAGATAACATACTCCTTAATTTGCTCACAAAATATAAACCTTATATCAAGTTTGGTTTTCAAACGCGCGCCACAAACGCACCCACACTATACGTCAAATTATCAATATGTTCGCTTTAGGTTGAAATGAAACAGCTTGGATATACCTAAATCGACGAATTGTTACAGTAAGTACATGAAAATCGGTAGATGGGTGGATAACACATTTATAAAATTGCTCCCAAAAAATAAACCTTATATCTTGTTAGGTTTTCAAACGCGCGCCACGAACGCACCCACACAACGTCAAATTATCAGTATTTTCGCTTTGGGTTGAAATGAAACAGCTTGGATATACCTAAATCGACGATTTGTTGTGGTAAGTACATGAAAATTGGTAGATGGGTAGATAACATACCTTTAAATGTGTTCCCCCCAATAAACCTTATATCTTGTTTGGTTTTCAAACCCGCGCCACAAACGCACCCACGCACAAGGTCAAATTATCAAAATGTTCGCTATATCGATCCTATTTAATTCCATAATACTGCAATATATGAAAACATTAATCCATTGATCAGATTAACATGCAATTCTCAATACTGGGTAGATAACATACCTTTAAATGTGTTTCCCCCAATAAACCTTATATCTTGTTTGGTTTTCAAACGCGCGCCACAAACGCACCCACGCACAAGGTCAAATTATCAAAATGTTCGCTATATCGATCCTATTTAATTCCATAATACTGCAATATATGAAAACATTAATCCCTTGATCAGATTAACATGCTATTCTCAATACAGGCATGAATATTAACTATTTTAGGACATTGGTTCAACTGTCATTCAATCACAATTATTAAAAAGTGGACCTGTTAGATTTAATATAATATGTTAGAAAATATGACAATCGTTTATAAGAAAGAAAAATGACAATTGTTGTTAAAGGACAATATTCAAACATATTACGGAAACACCTTAAGTCATTTTCTTATATACGTCGTTGACATGATATCAGCCCGCTTTCATATATAAATGTCGACAAATTTTCGCAGTATATTAATGAACTTAGGTGTGATGCGGCAATTAACACGCATCAATTTTTTACAATAAAATTAAATATCTTCTTGTTGTTTTGCAAAACTTGTTGTTTATTATGGATAAACACAATGATTGCAGAAAAGGTATGTTGTAGCAGAACTAACTAAATGACACACAACAAAAGCGAGTTTCGGAAAGCAAAAAATGTAAAAATCAATAACGTAATCACTTTTGGAGTAATTATCATCATCCATTTTATCTTTAGTCACGTAATTTTCGTTTTTTTGTTATTTTTACGACAGTTTGTTCATGTATATCTATCTGAAAATCTCTCTAATGTTATTCTAAATTAAAATCATTATTTATGACGTTTTTTTTTAATGTTTATCGGTTACACGAATTTAAATCACTCTTTTAACCCCGTTTGTTTCTATTACCGCCCGTATAAAGTACTAATCAGTGTATTATTTTGTTGGGGGGTTTATACATTTATGTTTCATTTAAATGTATACAACAAATACATTATCTTAGTTTAAAAGGTCCAACTACATTTATTAACTGCACATGCAATCATTTTCACTCGAAATTATTGATATTGTGTCAGCTTGACGAATTATGTAATCATAGAACTTGGGGAAATAATAATCCTAAACTCATTTAAGAAACACAATTTTCGTTTCTAAGAAACAAAAATTTACCCGAGAAACGAAAATTTTGTTTCCAGAAACGATAACGAAAAGTTGTTATGTTAGTTTTATGACAGTAAAATGTGATATCGCATGCTTCGTGGTTAAAGAGTTTTAAATCTTTGTTAAGAGGTGAATCGGTCAAAACATGAGCAAGTACAATTTGTTCTTCAAAACTTTGAGGACAAATTAAGTAACCGCTTTCTGCTATAGAACATTTAGCTTATGTGCTACTCAGTGACGCACGTAATTATTAAACACCTGATCACAAACTTAGCATCATAATTGTAATTTTGTATTGCAAACAAAAAAATCTTTCTGTTGTGGGGATTACACAAGTAATAATGCAACTCCATTATGAGTCATTATTCACACCACTATTGGCAGAGTTTGTACTGTTAACTCGAGTTTAATTATGACATCATAATAACGCGCGACAAAGCTGATTTCTCACGCCGCCAATGTTCTGCATGACGTCACTGTGACGTTTTACCAATTTTAATTAGGCTGGTTCATGTGAATAAAATAAATTTCACCGGGTTAAGTATCGAACCCAACATGGGCTGGTCCATAATTACGAATCAGTCGCGCTAACCATTCGGCCAGAGACCGTTTTTGAATTAAAAGAAGTTATATGGCTATTTTACCGTTTGACCTCTAGTGCCACCTAACTGCTAAAAAAATTATCTAATATATTTTTTTTCAGAAACAAAACTTTCGTTTCTGCCATTTCGCTTTGGAAAAATTTCGTTTCTCACCGTTACATAGGTAACGGACACAGAAGCGACCAATGTAATCTTAAGGGACGATGCAAAATTTGTCACAGCCCACATCATACACTACTTCATGTGCAGAAAAGCACAGACACAACAACGACAATTCAGCACTCGGCAAATGAGTCATTATTTCCACAAAAGAAAACAGAAATAGCTGCCAACGTGACTGCAACTACTTCAACAGCAACGTCAAAGATCAAGACCACACTGAAAGTTGTACCCATAAAAGCATGGGGGACCTCAGAGAACAATCAAGTAACCACTTATGCCTTTTTAGATGAAGGCTCAGAAATGACATTTTGCACCAAACGTTTAATGGATAAGCTAGGCCTCAATGGGCCAGACATTAAACGTACACTGAGCGGAATAAATTGCTCTGCTACACAGACAAGTCACCGAGTATCACTTTCGGTGCAAGGCATATACGAGAAGAAGGCCTATTACCTCAACAATATAATGGCTATACCGAACCTACCAAATCTAAAGGATAGCATACCTACAAACGCGGATGTACATAGATATGATCATTTACAAGGACTGTCATTCCCAGAAATGGATTACCAAGAAATTGACCCGTTAATAGGAGCCGACATGTCAGAGGCACTGAAGATCACCAACATACGAACCGGAAGATCAAATGAACCACAAGCCATCCATACCAGACTAGGATGGGCACTTTTTGGAACAGACAAATTCTAGAAGGGACAGCATGACGTGAGAGTAAATGCTGTTCATGAGGACAACTCCAATCTTCATCAGCAGATACTGACCATGTTCGACCGAGACTTTCTAGATGAGGACAAAACTGATGATTTAGCATTATCGATAGAAGACCAAAGAGCACTAACCACTATGAGAAGCACCATCGAGAAAAGAAATGGGCATTATACCCTTGGTTTGCCTTGGAAAAAAAATGATATAACTCTACTCTACAACCGATGTATGGCAACGAAACGACTGCATCATCTTAAGAAGGAACTACAAGGTGATGCGGAGCTACTTTGTAAATATAAAGAGAAGATGGACGAATCACTTGAAATGGGATATGCAAGGAAAGTCCTACCAGAAGACAACTCAGAAATATGTGACAGAACCTGGTACATACCGCATCATTGTACTGGGAAGAAGTTTCGCATAGTATTTGACTGTGCTGCTACATTTAATGGAACATCACTTAATGATGCCTTATTACAAGGACCGGACCTGACTAACTCATTAGTTGGAGTACTTCTACGTTTTAGACAAGAGCCAATAGCATTTATTGCTGATATTAAAAGCATGTTTTACCAAGTACAAGTAAAGCCAACCGACTGGAAAGCCTTACGATTCCTATGGTGGCCAGCAGGAGATTTATCAAAGCCACCTGAAGACTACCAGATGCTAGTTCATCTCTTTGGAGCTACTTCATCACCAAGCTGTGCTTCTTTCGCCCTGCAGAAAGTAGCAGAAGACAATGAAACAGGATCCAGTGAAACCTCACGGGGACTCATGCCCAAACAACTTAAAAAAGCTAAACTATGGTTCAATGTACCAGAATTCCTGAAACAAGAAGAAACGTGTTGGCCCAAAATGCCGGACGTGTTACCAGGATCCAGCGTAACCCTTTCAGAACTGAAAAAGGAAACTGCAAAACTAGTACAAACTGTGCAAGAGTCAACTAACAGCCTAACACAACTAAATTATTTTCATTCATCTTTCACTAGGTTACAGCGCTCTGCTGCCTGGATTAACCGATACAAAACCTACCTGATCAACAAATACTTGCGGAGGCAGCAAGTAACACCTGAACCATTTCTACCACCAGAAGAGGAGTTACCTGAACATGCAGGTATGGACGAAACCTGCACCTACAAGGACATTATGACCTCACCCGCATACAAAGGGACACTGAAACCATTCAAGCTTGATGGAATCTTACGAGTAGGACGACTACAAAGATCACCCTTGCCATTTGATAGCAAGCATCAAATCCTACTTCCACATGATCATCATATGACAGATGTCATCATACATAATTATCATCAACGAGAAGGACACAGCGGCAGTCTACATGTTCTTGCTGCTACAAGAGAACAATATTGGATTATAAAGAGACATTCGTAAAATTTGTCTCCTCGAAGAGGCGTGAAACTGCCTCCCACACGAAACATTTCTTAATTTGTAACGCATTGTTCGTTTGTTTGTTGTTGTTTTAAAATAATATAATCCTCCCATTCCATTATTTGGGGCCGGTATGTTACAACCAAACTCACAAATTTGTCCCCATTTAAAATCTATTATTTTCTGTTCCGCTTCAGCGAATTTGCAAACACATTAAATTGTAAATTCTGGAATTTTTCTCGACCAATAAGACTGCTGTATTTTGCATAATTTCTAATTGATTAGAACATTTATGTTCATTAGGCCTACCTTTGAACAGTTTTTAGACCAGACATTTGACCAGTTATTAAGTTTTTTTTCTGTGTTGAGCTATAACTTTAGAAAATCTTGTTTACCCTCGCCATCTTGCCACCTCGTTTACTACTCGTTATCATTCTGTTTGAGTCGCCTAATAAAAGTGGGATAGAGAGGTTACGAGCATTTTTTAAGTCACTGATAACACACAGAAAACTTAGGACCAAAACAAGCCAGACGTGTTTATTACAGTACAAAACAAGTCATTTCCATCTCGCGGCAAAACAGCTTTCGTGCCAACGGTAGTAGAAAGTTCGAGTTTGGACGAGACAGTGGTAGTCAGTTCTGAAAGGAACTATTGGTGAGTCCGTCCGCGAAAGTAGCCCCTTCCAATGTTCTGCGACCTCTAATGAAATATTTATCGATTCTTTCGCTTCGATTACGGATGAGAGTCGGTCAAACATGACAAAAACATCTTTCATGACGTGCATTTTTCACAACTCTAATGTTTTACAAAAGCATTAGGCGAGTCATAGACATTTATGATACTGATTTTACTCCCTGTATATGGATAAATACAGGGTATTTCATTGTTCGACGATATCCACCAAATAAGACATGTGTTGTACGAAATAAGTATCATTGAAGTAGGTTGCAAATTCTTGTCTTTGCCTGTCAAAAAACTATAATTCTTCTCGCAATTTAAACACTTCACCGCACATCTGTATGGTATAAAAGTGTGGTTTTTGTAGTGTATTAGGTGTCTTGTTGTAGTTAGTAGAGGGGAACAGAAAATAATCGCGTTTCACTACAATCCAATTTAGCACATTTCAATGCATCTTGTTTTGTTTTAAAAAAAGGAATAACTTTGTCCTTATATTCAAAATGGACTTTTAACAAATGATTTGACAACTTACTTGGACGCTGCGAATCGTTTTCAAGGACTTTGAACTTTGTAGCAAAAAACACATTGCCCTTTCTGATTACATTTTACCTTGAAGTTAATCGCCTTACTTGCTCAATACAGCAATTGATGTTATCAAACTACTGAAGCTTTGATCGACAAACCACAGAAGACAATAGTAAAATTGAAGACGTTTACGCGGAAAACCTCAATTAATAAGCGCACCTCTGAGAGTCGAGACAGCGCATATGGCATCGCAGATCACATCAGTTGTTGTTACTAGTTTTTTAATCGAGCTAAGTTTCGATCGCACTTGGGCTCGTCACTTGAACCGTTTTTATATAGTAGGCGATATATACAAGCGGCAACGGCGGCCTATACTATATACTTGCTGTTTTAGTCATACTTAAGCTAAAATTAATTGTTGAAAATCTGCTTAAGAATACTTAATTGAAAGTGCAATGAAAGATTGATACTGAAATAAAAGCAGCCGGTATATGCCGCTTCCGCCACTTTATGACATAAACAACATTTAAAACTAAATGGAAAGAAGCTTGTATGGCGTATCCGCCACTTTATAATATAAACAGTCATCACTCTTAAGAGTACATCAGCATGACTTTTTAATATTTAGAAAATCAAACTTCAAAAGAAATTCGTGCTGGTATTTGTCAACTATTGCGTCCTTTGTTCTATGATTTCGAATAGCCTATCTGCATTGTCATTTTTTGGCAAGTATGGCCTCCTTTGTCTTATAATTGCATTGTCAAATTTTGGAAAGCCTACTACAGCCATATTGGATTTCGTAATCATACGCAACATATTATATACAAGAGACTCTTGTTTGCAGTTTTATTCACACTTATTATGTTTGATAAGTACTAGTAGTTTCTTTATTATGATGTAATAATCACTCTCGTAAGATAAAAAAAAGAAACCGCTGGCGTAGAACAGATTAGTTAGAATATTTGGCTAAATTTCACTAATCATGTCTGGTGTGCTTGTCTTTCTAGATATAGTACAGTGCAGCTGGTTATAATTTTCCTATTGATAGACCTAAAAGGTTCTAAAGTTCTGTGTAAGTATTGTCATTTTTAAGCAAATTTTAAACAATTAATTTTAGCCTAAGTATGATTAATAAAGCAAGTAAAAGAGGATGATGGAATGATGATTATATGCTGTATGGTTTTGCACACTTCTTTGACAAAGATCATCAGAAAAGGACAATGTGTTATTTGCTGCAAAGTCCTTGAAACGATTCGCTGCGTCCAAGTACGTTGTCAAATCATTTGTTAAAAGTTCATCCTGGATATAAGGTCAAAGTTGTTTCCTTTTTGAAAGAAAACAAGATGCACTGAAACATGCTAAATGTGGATTTTAGTGGAACGTATAACAAGGAAAATATTTCACATGTTGAATCTTCTTATAAAGTTGCACTTACGATTCCAAAACGAAAAAAGGCCCCACTATACTTGAAACTCCATGTGCTATATAAAATACCTCTTGAATGATACGACACGGCTTCGTATAACTAAAATGGCAAATGGCATTTCTTCTAAGTTGATTTCAAAGTTAAAGTCCTGCCTTCATGGTATGTTTTTTTATTCAGTTGGACGAATCTACCGACATGTCAAATATTTCACATCTAATGGCTTTTGTGCGAAGGGCTTCTCTTACATGTATAGATGAAGCGAATATTTTCTATTCTCCTCTACAAAGTACAACACGAGCAGCTGATATTCTACAAAAATTGGAAGATTATTTAAAAAAAGTCGGACTTGAAGCGGAAGAATATATGTTATGTCTGTACAGAAGGAAGCCCTGCAATGATTGGTGCACGATCAGATATAGCGAAAGGGGTGAAAAAACTCGCCTCTGGTGCAACGTCAGTCTACTGCGTAATACATCGAAGTCGAACTCTTCCTTCAGACCTACAATCAGCATTAAATATTACTATGAACATGGTGAAATGGTGAAGAAAAAGAGTGCGTTGAACACAAGGCTGTTTTCAAATCTTTTTAAGGACATGTCAGCAGATTACATCATACTTTTATACCATACAGATGTCCGGTGACTCAGCTCTCAAAAGGTAACAAGTTGTCCAGAGTGTTACAATTTCGAGAAGAATTAGAGTTTTTTGACACCCTGTATTTATCCATACAAGGGAGTAAAATTACTATTATAAATATTTATCACTTACTTAATTCTTTTGGCGAGAAATTAGAGTTGTGGAAAAAGATTTTTTTTGTCCTGTTCGACCTACTCTCATTCGTAATCAAAGCGAAAGAATCGATAAATATTTCAGCAGAGGTGGCAGAACGTTTTGTAAGAATAACTATATCACTACTTTCCAGAGCGCATAGTTATGAATGAAAATAGTGAGAAATCCAATCAACGCAAACTTCTCTTCCCCGCCCGTACATCTCCAAGAAGAATTGCTTGATTCGACAATAATCACTGAATTTAAGAATTCTGAGTTAACATCATTCTGGTGTAATGCTAGTGCTTCATATCTAAATATATGATGAGCAAGCTGCAAAACTAAAGCTACACATAAAAGAAACCACTCGTCTCTCGACACGCAATGAACAGACATATACTCATAAAAAATAGGACACTCTAGGCAATACTTATGTAATAATCAATAATGCTTTAGTCATGATTGTACCCTAATCATATTTTCCACCAACCGTTAATCAAAATGCTAAACAACGGTACAGTCGGAGATTTCAATTGATTGATTATACATGCCCGAAGCTGCGGCTCCAAGACGGCGGCTTCCCAGAAAGCGGCTTCGTCACTGATTTCATAATAATGAATTTACATATACAAAACGGAACAACGCAGCTCGCCATATATGACATTATGTTGAAAGGATTATAGTAAACATCGATGCGGAGATTAAAGCTGATCGACAGACCAGATGAATCAGGGCAAAGTTTTTGGAACAAGCACACCTATGCATGCATTAAGGGCTTATTTCAACAATTTTAACAAAATTTAATACAATGCGCAAAAAGATATTATACAAGCCGTGAATTTACTACATAGCTTTCTTTCCCCGGAAATTTTAAAATTTGAAAACTAATTATCCACTATGGGATCTATAAATTTGTAGGGGATTCGCGTCCAACAAATGGTGGCGGGAAAACTCAAATTTTCAATAAATCATTTCGTTTGAAACTTCTCGATGGTGGGATGTCGATGATGTTTCTGTAAAATAGACTGCACAAGGGTTTCTCTAGGGCCTATAAAATAACTATCAGTTTATTCGCCATGCAAAAAACATTGGTGGTCCATGTACAGGAAAACAAACCAAAGCACTATTCGGACGCAAAGCACGCTATAGACATAAAGTAATCCATACTCGTAAAAAAACTTTTCTAAAATGATAGAAAACAGTCGTCGAGCTTATATTGTTAGATCTAGTGGGATTTTACTTGCGTGGTTTTTCTACCTTCTGTTTAACATTTAAATTAGTTATAAATATATTAATATTTGCATATACCGCTACAGTCCCACTAACCCTTTGAATAATTTTCATTCACGTTAATACTCGGGAAAAGACAAATGGTGAATTATTTCTCCATAGCATACTTATACACTTTAAACTTAGTTGGATAATATTAAGTTGTACATCCACGACGAAAGCTGTCGATTGTTTTATATATAACGCCAAGTTCAGGCACTACAGCCGACACAAACGGCGTCTCGTGGCCGTAATTTAGACTTCTGTAACTTCTCTTGATATCTTCAAGCAAGGGCAACCAAGATTTTCCCCCAAGGTCAAATGAGTCGTATTTATATCCAAACAATTCTTGGTAGTAGTATGAGTTACGAATCGTCCATGAACCCTTGTTTAAAGTGACATAACTCGGGTTCATTGAGGCGTTACAAAAGGGTGACATCGGCCAATCAAAGGATCCAGATATATCAGGACGTTTTGTGAAGTCATATGTTGCTTCATCCTAATAAAGAAATTATGAATTAGTAAAATGTCCAGAGAATAATGTTCAAATTTGATCTGTGCCAGTTTTGTAGATAAATAAGTTTTATTAAAACTACAATAGTTTGTGCAATCTGACTGCGGATATGAAACAGAATGAGATGTTTATTTGACTACTGGTGAATGAAAAAAACGAGGAAAGGCATTTATTCACACGAGCAATCGCAAGATTACCATGCGCCGATCGTTGGGTTACTTGAGCACGTATAGCGATTTTACATATATTATGTATTTAGCTTAACCGTTTTCCATTTAGTACAATTTAAAATACGGATCAGCTGCAAATGCGTTTCCATATTAGCGACAGGACGAATTATCTTCACGACGTGAACATTTCATAACCTAAATTTGCACAACGACCAAACCTTGTAGCCCTGTAGGAAGCTTTCTTTTGTCCAATCTTGTTGACCCAGCAACTCCCTTGTATGTCGGTACAGCGCAAGTATCCGGTCAACCTGGCTGTGGTGTAGAAAGAACGTCGAATCGAAAGCTGAGAAATCGATCTCTTTCATGCTGTACAAGCAGTCTTCTTCTGTAACTTTTGACGTGTTTTTCGGAGCACACATGCATGCGTGTATCTGAATTACACGTTTGTTATGTCAATGTAATAAATCCTCATATTTACCGATATTTTTAAAACGATTGGTTTAAGAATTTTATTACAATTAAAAAACATCTGGAAAGGATAACAGTATGGAAAACGGCTTTGGTTTGTCTTGTTTAACAGTTAATAGCACGACATCTTCTTCAAGTTCACATTGAAATATGGACCCCGACAAGTTTTCATTGCTTTGGCTTAGTAATACCAATGGGTCGGCAAAACGGATAGCCATCCATGATTATCCATACAATGTACCAATTCCGAAAATGCGGAGCGAGTTAAAGCTAACTAATTTTGATTTAAAGTTTTCTGCCGCAAATTGTTTTTATTTTGATTAATGGTAGGTTTACCGGTCAAGATATTTTTCTTCTATAATTATACCGTTATAATAATACCGTTGTATGTAGTCTCCTTAAGTTCAAGTATTTGTGCCATTTTACCGCAATGTAAACAAGGAGCAAAAATAAGTTAAACAAAACGAAACTAGATTGTAAGCCTCTTGTAAAAAATATAATAAGATTGACAAATATCCAATAAACACTTTTCAGATCAAATATTGTTTTCCAGTTTATAAAACTGCTCGCTAGGTAGTCGGTTGTTTTCTTGGGCAAGGAACTTTACGGACATTGCCTAGACCCAGTGGATTAATGGGTTCTACTATATTGAAGGAACGTCTGAATCATACACAACACACTGCAATAGCTCCGGTAACCCGACGGTGGGCGTGAGTTGTTCTGACGATTGCCCGTTTGTAAACCCCCTTGGTTTTCCCACTCGGGGATTAACATGAATATCCTATCCTATCCTAATCCACATTACGTTATATCTTATGCACTAGGTTAATAAATAAAATCTGTGATTAAATCCTGAAAAAAATCTGAAAAGCTTACATGGTCATGGGAATTAACTTCAGTTTTGTCGAACTTCTCAAATGTCGGCATATTCAAAGCTTGAATAACATTCTTGGTCAGCCGAACTTGCTGCCTGTAGCCCCTTGGTTCCACAGCACGATAATTATATCTAAGTAAGGTATGATATTAATATTTATATCTATAAATAAAAAACGCACTGCGTGATTTTGACACGGTCAATCGCCAGTCGTCATTTCCTTGCCATTTATGAGGGCAGGGTTAAACCTCGCACCCATCGACGGATTGCCTTAAATATTGCAGTGTTCTGACCAAACGGATGGTTAAAACTTACAATGTTTTATTGTGTACCGGGGAATGGCTTGGTATGTAAGTCCTGAAGAACGGATTAGGAACATATTTCTTCAATATTGGATCAAGAATGCTTGGGTTCTTTACCAATTTTGGAATGTCTTTGTAGTGGGGATCTAACCAATCCCAGTATGGTATTCCAAGCGTCTTATTTTTCATATGACGAGATATGCCTAGAATAACACTGTTTAAAATAGAAATGGGTTACATCACACCAGATTAGAATGTGTTGCAACTTGTATTAGTTGTCGACTGGAAACCATAGTTAATCCAGGGTAATCCTGGGAAAAAGAATTAGAAAAACTCAACATTAGCTAGGTAAGCCCAAAATGTTGTATTGTACATTCCTGTTATCTGCATTTGACAGTTTATCCACTGACACATTTTTGCGACATACGAACCCATTTCCAGTTGCACCACCATTAGCCGGTGCCATGCCAGGAACATAGGATGGTCGTGCCAACTGCAGTGTCCGTTCTTGTGTCCTTTGATACCATGCTTGTACCATGGACACCTGTGCGGCCACCCGTGCCACTTGACCAAGCTCTGAAAGTAAAGAACAAATTAGCCTTTTGTTTAGATCGGAGGATTCCAGCTCTAATTTTAGCTTTGAAAAAGCGAAGGCTTTATTGTGTAAGATTTTAAGCGATAATGCTTTTCGTGAGATCAGTTTGCACTGGACGGACAGGAAGACTAAATGCACACAGCCTATAAGAAATATTGTCAATGGAAGAACGTGTCTTGTATTTTCCAAGCTCTTGGTGTATGTTATACGAAAACAATCGCTACGTGCCTTACCCTATGGATGGGGCCGACGACGAACTTGCAGTTGGTTTCAAACTAGTAATCTCCCGCTAACTTACCTTGAAGCCAAAAAGAGAATTGTCGTTTTTGAACTTAGTGAACCCTTGGATAAGGTCATGCAAGTCTTCATTGGAGAGTGATCGAATGCTTTTACGAATGCGGAAAGCTGTAAATGTTGATGGATGAATAATAATCAATTAGTACTGACAGTGCATGTATAAGTTGATAATCTTTGGGAATTCTATTTCTTACACAAAATGTTTCGCCAAACGATTTTTACTGTTAATATCCGAACAGATTTCACTGCCAAGAGATATAGATTTCTATACAAAAAAGGCCTCGGTAACAAGACAGTCATTGATTCAAGACTTAACCGCTAAAAAACAGTTAAGCGACAATCTATCCCGCCACAGAGGTGAATTATGAGGCCGTGTCCCGACAGCAAGCGAGTTTGACCTTCATCCAGACAAAATTCTGGTCCGTTGCATTGCAGGAATAAAGACTTATGCGAGTGTGATGTGGAGCTATTCCAATGTGTTGTGAATAATTAAAATGTTTTTTTTTTAATTTACCAAGCTATTCGTTCGACCTAAAACGAGGTAGGTCGAACGTCCTGTGGCCGAATGGTTGACGCAACTTCTAAACAAAAAGTTATTTTTGACGAGGCCTTAATGGTAGCAAAAAATAAAATAGTTGGGAGTTTACACTGTTATATACAAATATATAAATATTTAAGCTATATTAAAACAAAAACGAATTACCTCAAAATAGTTTATTAATCGTTTTTAGGCCTAAAATATACAGTTATACATTTTAACATTTATAAAACGAGAGAGTATTACCCACCTATTTTACCACCACTATTTATGTTCATTACACAATATATGTTATTGTCAGATATGTGCACGTCTGGTCCATGTTATTTAACATTTCAGAAAGTTTTAACTGGACTGCTATAGTTTTGTTCTGCAAGCATAAACGCATGGGTCCCATAGTTATTAAACCAAACTTCTTTTCCATGTGTAGTTAAAAAAAATAGTTCAATTTACGAACATTTTACCACAAATGTTTTAAATTTAAGCCTCGAGCGCTGTAGTAAAATTAAAGTAAATTCCCAAAACAGCCTGATTGAGTTTTTCATTATTTCGGGGAATTCCCCTAGGTTTAGTACTTAAATTTCTGTTTTTACATATCTGATGTTATCAAATTAAGATGTTTGTTAAATAATCTTACAAACAGTTTAAATCCGTTTTGGCGACTCCTTGTTTGAGATGTCGGCGCGATATTCCAAGCCTGTTACAATCATGATTTAGAAACAAATTGTAATTTTTTGGTATTTCCCTGGGTATTTTTTTCTGTTTCCTCAATGGTACAGAGGCGGATAGGAAGCTAACATTTCAGCTGTTTAAGCGCTATGCCCAAAAGAGCTAATTTAAAAAAATACCGATTTGGATTTTTACCTCCCAGGGGAATTCCCATTATGAGGTTACAAGCTTACGTCTAAGGACTTCGGAGCAAGATCTTGATTGGCTTCCAGCACCTATACATCGGTTGTTGGCTGGCCTGCCTGGCCTTGTCTTACAAAGTCGTCCTCTGTGCTGCACTCCTCCCCAGTCCGATTTGATGCATTCACTCCAACTCGACCATGCCCCGAACGTGGCTGTATACGTGAAATATTGAAATGGATTCAATGCAAATATTCGCTTCTGTGAATCTCAATCTTGGAGTCTGAACTTCAGAATATTCAATATGCATTCCTATCTATTTAATGCTCCAAGCTATGGTTTTGCAACTAAAGAGGCCAGACTTGTATATGAATTTTCTCACAATACATGTCCACAAAAAAATCGGGTTAATTGCTTCACGGTGTGTAAAGTATGGTGGAACTTTTTTGAAAATTAAAAATTATTAGTTCGTTATTGACCTTTCGCACATGATCGCTTGTTCCTGGCCACGATATACCCGCGCCTGCATGCACAAGCACAACAGCCCGTCAAAACGTTGTACAGCTTTGTATGTTGGCAATTTAAATAGACACAGGAACTGTCGGCTGTGAATTTAGAACAAAATGATTATAAGCAACGGGCCCTAATTAGCGCGATGCTGCTAATTTATGAAAGTGCACATAGTTTAAAATACGAGTTTAAAGAGGTTACAAAAAACAACATGTACATATTATATATTTTATAATAAAATTGTTTTCTTTTGAATTCTACAAAAAATGTACCGATAATACAAAAATGTGTAATATTTGCAGGATAACATTACTTTCATACGGCTTTTAGGATACTGTTATTTATCCAGGTCTGTTAAAGAACAATTATTGTAAACATAGGTAATCGTCAAATTACCTCGTCCAACATCCAACCCTTACGATATTGCAGTGGGTTGTATATTTAATGAATATTTGAATAGTTAAGGTTATGCCCTGAATATAGTCAGTTTGTTGGAAATTGCTTAATTTTTACAACTAAACGACCAGTACAATTTTATTAAAGTCCACTAAGAAATAGCACTTCCTACTTACCTCTGCAGTTACTGTATAGGTACGAATAAAGGACGGTGTTAAGTGGAACTTTGTCAAACGCCACTAAATCTTCATTTGGTCTTGTTATATCATCAGAAAACGCTCTAGAACCGCTGTTGTATTCACCTGAATTAATGGATATTTAAAGTATATTTTACATTATTCATTTGTTTTTTGTTAGTCTCCTGTCTAATTACTCTCAGATTCTCTCGCACTGATAGAAAACGTGCCTTACGATAGCTGAAATATGAATTTTAAACAACGGAGATATAATTAAACCAATTAACCATAAACTGCACTGAAAAACTTATTCAGGCATGATTTACGACGTATAATATTTTTGATTTCACTAAACACCCACTGACTCCAGGGGATTTGTCAGACTGTAGTCCACACTAGGGTTACCAAAGCGATTACAATGTACGTTTTAGGTTAGCTATATATATATGTCTATGTAGTATGTTTTTAAATGTCCATTGCATTTCTTTATTTTATTTTCTTTATATTGGGGAATATTCATTAAGTGCCTCGCTCATCAATGACACTAATAAATTGATTTTTACGCATCAATGTCAGTTAGGCGTAGGAAAGCAAACTGATGGTTCGTGTGAATTTCTTCGGAATTTAGCCCATTTTAGATATACAACTGACAGGTAGCATAACATATTTGTTTTCATATTTGAACTTGATTTTGTATTAATATAAAAAAGATTTTTGCAATTTAAAAAAAGAGCCCGCAATTTTACTTTAAACTTACCTTCCGGCTTGGTAAACGGCACTAATGACATCATCAAAACCACGAAACAGATGCGCAAGACGCACATTATACACATCAGAGACATTCTTACACGCTGTATCGTGTAACACGTTCCAAGAAAAATATCAGTACATCAGTTTTACGTATTAACGTAAATTAGTGTATCTCAAATGTCTACATTGCCGCTGCTTTCTATTTTCTAAACTTTTAATCTCTTCTAGATCTTGGTTTAAATAAAGCACAAAGGCAGTATATGGCCACAACTAACATTGAAATTTTAATGTCTCGCGAAAGTAAGTATAATAGTGCAAAAAAATCCTTAACTGACTGACATCCATCATAAGTACTGAGTGTGGGTTTAACTATGCCTTAAGCTGTTATAGTAGTCACGTGTCAGCCACCATCAGCCCTAAAACAAATTTTGAATATATGTATATATGCAAGCAAGGTCCTTAATCAAAACCGGTTTGTTAGTTTTGCAAGCACAAACGGATGGGTATCTAAGTATATACCAATGAAGGCCAAAGTACTGGCGACAGAGGCGCCGACTATGCAGGAAATTAATTTTATTCTTTGTTCCAAGTACAATGGACGCTAATTAATCTCAAAGTGTGTGATTGGCCAGTCACACTATCTCATAAATTAAATGAGTTTAGATGTGTATTGCTGCCCATTTTAGTATATTCTGGAAGGAATTGTACCCTACTCACACCTTATTTATTAGCTAACATTGTCAGCAATTTTAAATATTTTAAAGACATGCGCATTTCAATTTATGCTGGTTGGAATTTTTAAATTTTTAGATATGTTAAATGCTCTGCAACGGCAAATCATCCAATATTAGATTAAAGCTCGCCTGGCTGTTTAATTTAGGTAAAATTGTTAAAGGTGGTAACCTGACATTGATAAAAATCAAAGTAACTGCCAAATATCGTTGCGGTGTGACTGTGGGTCATTGTGCTCAAATCATTTGTCAAATTTAAACTTGTAACATTTTTGGCTGTAGCTTCCATTACTAGTTATGACGTATTACTTTTTGTCCGTTCGTTTTTTATCCAAAAACTTCACATGTGTTTATTGCCCTAATACCCAAACAAAACCTAATATTTAGAGTTTGATCCTTGGATAATTCCATAGCCTCGTAAAATACCAATTAGGTACCCCTTAAACATAAATCCCCCAAATATAAATTAACGGTGTGTAGTGTAAGTCCTTTTTGATAGAAGGGACCCATAATTTGGGCAATCTCTTTGATCCATGAAAAAAGAGCTAATCAGTATTTCACGTGTGTAGAAAGTTTTCTGCATTAAAACCTTAACTTAAGGTTTCAACAGGCTTGGATAGAATATTCATGTTTATCCCCGTGAGTGGGGAAACCAAGGGGGTTAACACACAAGCAATCGTCTGATCACCTCGCGCTCACCGTCGGGTTACCGGAGCTATTGCAGTGTCTTATATAATTGAAACTTTTCATTAATTTGGAAGAACCCATTAATCCGCTGGGTTTAGGCAATTTTCGTCAATTAACCGTTAAATTTTCCGTTGCCTAAGGACACAAACGAGTAATTAGCGACCAGTTTCCTACCTACATCCTTTCGACTGAAAGCCACCGCACTAAACCACCAGATTAACCGGTCGGAATAAATCTCTTATGTTTAACGAATCTATGATGTCACGTTTTTACCTTATTTGAAAGGTTATTTTGATGCGACAGCCATAACCCATAGAAAATTAAATGCCAAAAAATAATTTGTATTTTACAATTTTATGAAAATACCCTTTGGAAAAAAACATTTTGGGTTTAAAAATATGTAGGTGATGTTTGCTACTACACCCGAAATTTATTTCAGTTTAAAAATTTTTTCCAGGTGATCTGAGACCGACAAGACAACCCATATGTTTAAAAAAATATATACTTGCCTAATATGTGTATATATATACATATAATGTATAAAAAAATAGTGGTGGGTAACACTTGCTTGACGTTTTTCTGTTTATTTTCATTTATTTAATTTAATTGTCGTAGTACCTGGATTGTCCTTTACTTTATATAGAAAAACACGCAGTTCTTACACGTAAATCTAACCCTGATATATTTTTGGCATACGCAAAGACAATAAAATGCCATTATGCATAAATTTCAAAGCTGCTCCAAGAATCGTGGCAAAAAATCATTAATTTTAATGTTTCTGCATGCATAAACTTCCCTGAATATATGTAATCCCCCTTGGTTATTCTTAAAGAAATTGTATACTTTTTTAGGCTGAAAATAATGAGTCTCCTAGTAAAACAATTAAAAAAATAAAACTAATTTTAAATGGACGCTATATATTTCTGCATGCAGAAACGAATTGGTTCCCCTGTTGACTCTTGGTTATCTAATAGAAAGTGCATGACATTTATTTTTGCAAGCAAAAATTATTTCTCGAGGTACTAATTCAAACTTGGTATCCATGTTTTCTAAATGAAGTTTTCACGTTGGCATAAAATAAACAACAAAACAAAAAGAGTAGTGTATTATATTAAATTGTTTTTTATTACTGTCGGCTTTATGAAATAAACTTTAATATTTTAAATTATTTTTTTACAGCTTTATTTTATATATTAAATGTTCTTTTAAACTTAAACTATTTTTTTCTGAGATAATAAAAAAATAATATCGGCCTTAACAATACCTGAAATCTGTCGCCGTATCTATATTCTCGGCCCTAGCGGAAGACTCCATTGCGTCATTCAATTTTATGATCAGGTACTTGAGAATGGGAAATATAGCTCAGTGGGTAGAGCATTTCAACTGCTGATCGAAAGTTCTCTGATTCAAATGTTAGTCGGGCGCTATAGTGCTGGCTGGTTAGGGTGGCTGGCTGGTTAGACTGGTTAGTCTCGCAGTTAAGTGCGTTGCCTTTCCATCGAGAGGTTGCAAGTACAAAACTGGTCGCACTTTACGGACATTGCCACACTTTACGGACAACCCAGCGGATAAGTGGGTTCTACCAAATTAAAGAAACATGTAAATCATACAGAACACACTAAAATAGCTCCGGTAACCCGACGGTGGGCGCGAAGCAATCTAACGATTGCCCGTGTGTTAAACCCGTTTTACCATTCACGGGGATAAACATGAATATCCTATTTTCCTATCCTATTCTAAATCAAGATCCACTTTTAACCCTTCGACAAAGTTTGACTATTATGTTAGTCGCCAGTGGAATTTAATCTGTAACAGAAGTAAACTTGTGATAACATAATTCAGGAACACTGACAATATTAACGCACACTATTCTTCAGGGCTTTTTAATCAGGTTATTAATTTTTGTCTTCCCAGTTTTTTTGTCTAGGTTTGGATGCCGCTACTGCTAAATTTATTTATTTCTATCCCTCTGTTGTTATACGCCCGTTTTAACGACTGTTCGCTTTCCGTATTTTCCTGGTCACGTGTGGTGATATGTTTTATTTGGCATTATTTAATACTGAGGCATAAAATGAATAATCTAAAAATAAAATAGATTGTCCACTATATTGAAAAAATAAAAGTAGTCCGCCGTGTAGTACAGTACATGTGCTTTTCCTTGTAATACCGTCATCAGCATGGTGATAAAAAACAAACGGCCTACTCACATAACAAGAAGTTGTATAAAACAAGCAAACTACCATGTTAACGAAACATTGTCTATATTTACACGGTTAAAGTCAAATTTGTGTGAAGTTTTTTATTAGGAAGAATTAGTTGATTATTTATAGTGTAGTATTAAAAGGGGATAAAACGGCAAAGTACAGTCGTTAAATATAAATATTACTAACACAGGCGTGTGCTCAATGTTTAACTGAAATAACGACAGTGCTATGGATTATATGATAGATGATACTTTGTATTATCTATTAAATGATATTTAGATTAGTCACGCAGTTTGGAAACCGTTCGTATTTGTTGTCATTAACCTAACCTAAATTTATCCATTTCCAATATACCATTGATAGTTAACCTAACTTGAATAATAGAACAAAAGCCTTATAAGACTGATTTACATACAAGAATGCCTGTATTGTCTGCTCTCTTTATTGTATTCAGGGGCCACGTAGTTTCGCTTTCTATGTAATTGCTTGTGACTTAAAATTATGGCTTTACGCCGAATTCCTATATTAATTTTTTACTACATTTTTTCTCGCAGTGGTTTTCCTACCAAAATTTATACAGACCAACAATAAATTAATTAACCCCGGGAACTTCCGTAACGATAAAAGAATTATATTATAAGACACTATTACCTATAGAATACTATATTAAAATAAGTATAAGACACTATTACCATGTACAGTGGAACCCCGCTTGGAGACCGCCTCGATAACACGACCACCTCATTATGAGGACCACTTCCGTGCCGTCTCAAATAATTTACTATGGTAATGCATTGCATTCTGTTTCAATAACGCGACCACCCCGGTTTTCAGACCAGAACCGCCATATTTTGGTCCAAAACTTCACATTTTACTCCGCTTAGGTGACCAAATTTGCTAAATAATTTGCCTTTTTCACCAAAATACCAACGTTAAATTATTTTATGATCAAAACAATAAGAATAAATAAGCGCACAAAAAAATGTGGCAAATTGTGGCAAACAGAACTGACCACAAAAAAATGTGGCAAACAGAACTGCTCCTACAAGATACACTTAAATATTAAATTCACTCTGCAGTATCTGCAGATAAAATTAATGGCATTTGGTAAAAATTTAGTAAAAATGCAGACGTTGCTGCATATGACGACAACTTGCTGCAAAGCAAAATTCATTAACACGACCACCCCGGTTACGCGACCGCTTGATCACGGTCCCTTAGGTGGTCAGGTAAGCGGGGTTCTACTGTATATAAGTCAGCACTTAAAACTAACATCAAAAATTTCAATACGAACAAAAAAGATGTGGGTGCCCATACCCACCATTGATGCGTTTTCCCGGAAAATCCAACAAAACTTAACTCGGCTCAAACCAGTCTGCTTTAAAACCCCATAATACCAGTAAGAATAAATGGGTTGGAGTTCTAAAGGTGCTAGCTAATTTGTATTATATTAGATAAGCATTACCAAATTATAGACACATCACATATATTCCAAAAATACTCGAGAATACAATAAGCACTGCGAACGTTGAATAGCGCATTTTTGGGTATTGTGACCTATGTTTTTTAGACCTGGAAAGAACAATTGACTTTAAAAAAGTAAAATAATTTAAAATAAGTCGACAAAAATATTTAATTTTAATTTCGCAATTGACTGCAAATCTTCATACTATAAGAAAGCAGTAAAAGTCTTCGTTTCAACAAACAGACATATTCATAACGCACTATTTTTAAGTGTTTATATCGACAATAAAATACTGTAAATACACGTCGATTGAATATCACAGAAAAACAAAAAAAATGTCTGTACCGATTCCAATGTTTGCGAATGTCACGTCACGTACATTCAATCTAGGTACGTCATAATTGGGCCATTAACATATCTGCTGGCAAAACTCAACTTTGCTGCAAATGGTGCCATGTAGTCGCCATATTTATGCTTGAGTGACATTATGAGTAATACTTTGGTGGGAAAATTCTTTTGTAAGTTCAAAGCAACACGTAAGTATTTTGGATTGTGAAACTTGGTAATTGAAAAGCTTCGGTTAATTCAAAAGGGCGCCATTTTTGTTACAGAACTTTGGCGCCAGTCTAGAATTATTGTTTTAAATGGCCTTCCTTTTGCAATTTACTATTTGAAACAACATATAAATGCCAACTCTTTCCGTGCAATTACTTAAGTAGCCAACCAGTGGAGTTAGCAAATAGCTTATTTAGTCTTTTGTGTCGTAAGATCAGACGCTAGTTACAAAGGTTCTACGTTTGCAGTCCTGAAGACCGACTAACCCTAATATAACGTCAGTGTAAATATCAGAGGCTGTTTTATTCAGGCATGCTTTATTTTAATAAAGGAATGTGTAAATAAATTTAAATTAACCTTAAAGATAGGTAAGTGATAAAAAAATAAAGCAACAGACTCTGCACTGAATTTGTTTGGTATTTTAATGCTAACCGTATTGTATGGGAAAATGCTAGTTATTTTTAAAAACTTGATTCTGCTAGCAAAAACGTTGGATCTCGGGATTAAATACTTTTTTAATCTTGTCTGTCTATTAGGTTTACCTAGCCAAGTTTTAAACACATAACGGGATCGTCAACAAAGATCATTTTTATATAAAAATCAGTATATAAATCGGCAACCCATCCTTTTTAATATTGCAATTTATATCTAGAATACATGTGTCTGATAGGATACTTTTGTTGTTTAAAGTTATACTGGTATAAAATGAGAAATATTGTTTGTCTGTTGTTTGTATTGTCCGTGGTTCGGTTTGTCCAAACCCAAGTTACTCTTGAATCATGTCGAATGGAATGCGGCCATGTTCTTGGCGTTCAAACCACCAACGAAGGAGGTCAACCAGCTGGGCCACCTGGTAAGAGAGGTCCAGTCGGCCATGCCGGACCAAAGGGTAAAAAGGGGGAGCTTGGAGCCGACTGTAATTGCCATTGGGATCAAGCCTTCCGGCAACAGCAAGATGAATTAAACTGGATGAGACGTAAGTTACATTAAGCACGAAAACGACATTATTAACATACCTGTCATCAGGGACCGTTAGACCTAGATCGTGTGAACAAGTATCAACCAAGAAACCAAACTGGGCGAGTGGGGGAGTCTACACTATATACCCTTACCAAGATTCCAATGTTGGTGTCCAAGTGTATTGCGACGTGGTAACAGACAGCGGGGGTTGGATCGTAAGCAAGACTTTATGCGTTCATTGGTGATATTAAAGTAACCATTCTCATCATTTTAGATATTTCAAAGGCGTCAGGACGGTTCTGAAGATTTCTTCCGTGGTTGGGACGATTATGTTTCAGGATTCGGGAAACTGGATGGAGAATTTTGGCTCGGTGAGTGCCAGATCAGTGTACACAATGCTAAAAAATGAAGAGTGGTACCGTTATAAACCTTAATCAAAAATGGCACAAGTAAATGTTTTAATCTTCAGATTGAACGGACCCTAACTGACGGTTTACCCACTTGTATGATTTTACATTTATTAACAGGATTGGACACAATTCACAACTTGACAAAAACCAACCAGTAAAAACTACGAGTCGATTTGGAAGATTTTGACGGAAATAAAACATTTGCAACGTACAGGTACTTAGATAGTGGTTAAAAAATATCTCCAAATAATTTAATTTCCATATTTTTCAGCACCTTCGTTGTTTCAGGGCCTCCATTCTATTCACTACAAGTGTCTGGTTATCAAGGCACTGCAGGTATACGTGTCCGGCCCTGTCCGGCCCGTTGGTCTAACGGTTAAGTGCGTCGCCCTTCAATCGAAAGGTTGCAGGTGCGAAACTGGTCGTTAGCTAGTAGGTTGTGTCCTTGGGCAAGGCACTTTACGGACATTGCCTGAACCCAGCGGATTAATGGGTTCTACCAAATTGAAGGAACGTGTCTATCATATACAACACACTGCAATAGCTCCGGTAACCCGACGATGGGCACGAGGTGATCTGACGATTGCCCGTGTGTTAACCACCTTGGTTTTCCCATTCACGGGGATAAAGATGACTATCTTATCCTATACCATGTTTGATTTAAACATTTATTTATTGTTTTAGAAATAAATGAGGTGTAGGTACATGTACATAAGCAAAGTTTAATAGACCACATATAACATTTTACTCTGGGTGTTGGTAAGAGATATTACAATGGTAAGGTGTATTATTAATAGCGCGTCTGACCGTCAACTGACAGGTGCCGATTCTAGTCTAGTCGTAATAAAAAAATACAATGAGTTCTCTATTTCTTGCAATCTGACAATTGAAATAATTTTTATATTGCCCGCCGCGCATTTTAAATAAATAATAGAATTCCAAAGATAAATAATAGAATTCCATCCTATGATTTTTATAATATTAAAATTAACCTTTGGCTTGATGTGACGTCCATAATATCCAATGTTAATGGTGTACATTTTAAAATTTGTTTTCAAAACTGAGATGTTCCAACTTTTCCACTTTGCATGTACGTGTTATTAAGGTGATGCCATGCTGTCGAGTAAGTTTACCACCAATGATCGCGACCAGGACGAGAGTAATCACGAAAACTGCGCCATTGTTTACAAAGGCGCATGGTGGTATCGTTCTTGCCACAATGCCAACTTAAATGGTCTTTACCTACGTGGAGCCCATGATTCATACGCTGATGGTGTGAACTGGAGATTTTGGAGAGGTTATCATTACTCGCTCAAAGTCACCGAAATGAAGCTGAAATTAAAATAAACGACATTGTAGATCAAATTGTAACTGTCATTGTAAACACATGGGTCATTGAAAATAAAAATATTAACCACTCAGTTTTACCCCCTTTACTTTAAGCAAAGTAAAAAAATATAAGCTAAACGAACCAAAATAAAATATAACGCAAATGAAAGTATTTTGAAACGAATTTCTACGAAGAATTTTGGAATTTTGCAATGTGTCTTAAATGCTGGTTTAGGCTGCTGGAGTGAAATTGTCGTAATTTACGATATAAATAAGATCAAGCTGTGTACCACGAAGACTTGTTTAGGTTGTCGTATTTTACTATGAAGGCTGGTTCGTATGTTATCGAATCTAAAAATGTTAATTTTTTGCAGCAATTATATATATATATTGGTAATTTCACTCATAAATTTTGATGTACGATCGAATTTAATGGAATTTTAAGCTTTACTACATTTTGTTGGTATGTTTCTTTGCTCAAGCTATTTCATGCTACCTATCACTCCTAAGAGAACTCGAATACACCAATGCTGTTAGTATATATCAGCTTCTACAAGGACAAAGATATGAAACCTGCGCCACCAATTAATTCAAATTTTGGTAATAAGGTTGGGCGCGAAGCTTAAAAGAATAATAAGTATATTGGCCAGTCTGTAAAAGTTTTATTCTGATCTGATATCGCCTCCCCGGTAATTTCGGACTGACAAGACAGTCATGTCAAAACCTTTGATAAAAAAGAAGTGTAGGGCCTCGTTAATGGTGCGACCCACATGCACCGAGCCATTACCATTCGGTGTGACAAAGATTATTGCACACTGAATTAATAATATAAACACAGTTAAACTTTCAACATTTTAACCAGATATCGATAATGGTTAGATTCTTTATTTGGGTTGTATGTTGTGAACTGGTCGTTGTGAGGTTATCTGTTACAATTTTGGACATAAATACACCGTAATAATTATAAATAAATAACCAGCTTGTCCCATCTGCTATTTCGCGTAGCTCGATAAAAACATAAGTAATCAGTAAACACGAGATGTCAGTAGAAGTATCAATAGAAAATGAAAGAAAACGGTAAAAGCTGCTTGGCATTAACTAGGTGACAAATATTTTTATTTTTTGCTGCAGAGGACGCTATATAGTTTAAAAGGAGAGTATTGGTTTACAAAAAAAGAAAAAAAAGATTGTCATCATTAAAAGGAGGCCAAAACCGAACAGATTGTGGTAGCGTGTATCGTCCTAAAAAAAGATTCTCTCTGCACTCTTTGAGTAAAGTATTATTCCCTAGTTGATGCCAAGCAGCTTATACAAAGAAAAACACTAGGTTCACGTAACTATAAGAACAATTTATTATTACGCAAGATATCATCCCAATAGTTAAAAAAGAAATTCTGAAAACATTATCTCGAAAAGATGTTAGGATTTACAGATGTTGCAAGAAGTAATAAACACAAATTATACAAAATAGGGTTACAGTTTTAAAATTTGTTTTTGTACTGCATGAGATGTGCTATAACTGTACATCGGTAATTACTCCGTACTCACTGTAAGGCTGTACTTGACCAATTTGTACATAAAAGATTAAACCAAATTTTATCAGATATATTGGTTATGGTAAGATGAATTAAATAGTTGATAAATATACAAATTACACATACAAGCTACACTAAAAAATTACACAACAAGCTACACTAAAGATACAGTTTTAATGAACAGAATGCCTATACATGTAGTTTGCTCATGAAGTACATTATGTCTCGGTGTTTTCATAAAAATCGCGAGTAACAATGGAAATTAGACAACAATGGTAAGAACTTTACGGTTGAAATAGCTGTATGCAAATTAGCACTGTAAGTATAGTTGGCCGATTTGGCCATGTACACTAGGGATTGAATCAAATTTTATCAGATACAATGGTTATGGTGAGAAAAATAAAATTATTGTTAGATACATGTATAGTCTTGTCCATGATATAGATCATGTACGGGAGTTTTCATATACATTACGTCTCCCATGCGCATGGCGACCATTTTCGTTCTCCTGTTCCAATTTCTCTTTACATTTTACGCTCAACATGCCGGATATTATCGAGGCAAAAGCCGACAAAATCTGGACATAGAAACTACTCCCGAACTGCGTCGTAGTCAGGTCTTCCGCAGTGAAAGCGAACATTGCATCTGACACGCCAGCGCTGATGCCTAGTGGTTTAAAGCTCAGGTTATCACAACGATTCAGTCGATAATTGTCCCAAGAATCTACTAAACCAAAAATATTTGATTACCCGTAAAAAGAAAAACTTAATAACTGTCGGTCAAAATTGCAACAAGATGCCCATGTCAAAGCGTCCTCCCTTCAAAAAATAGGACAAAAATATTGTGTGTATTTTAAAATATAACTCACAATAAGTCATAAGTATATAAAACGAGCACTTTATGTGCCTAAAATTACCTACCCGCAGCATAATTGGCTTTAGCAATGTCTTTTAACTCCTGGCCAGAAACTTTAAGCAGGATCTGCATTTCTTACAACAACCTTCGCATCTTCTACAACTCGCCCCGCAACACTCGCTGATTAGTATGCTGATGCAATACGTTAGACTCAAGGTGGATGCGACCAAGGAAATCATGATAAAACCGACAACAGATTTCAACCCTGCGGAAAGAAATACAGTCGATACGGATCACTTGAGTGGTGCAAATCAAATTTTTAAGTAATCGGTCTAACTAAAACTTTTTATGAAAGTCCAATAATAAATCCATTTGTAGAAAACCGGGCACAGTAAGGCCAGTACATACACCCTACACATACCTTCTCTATTCTCCTTAATTGTGCGACCATTTACCAGTGTTTCCAGAATACCAATGGCGGCATCAACATAGATTTCGCTGGTATTAAGTTGTGCCGGGTCAGTAACCACAGGGGTTAAAATAACTTCCGTTTCATTTGTTCCATTAATCGTCACCGCTACAAACCGGCCCTCTAGTCTGTTTGGGTCAATCGGGTTCTGGAATGTCTCCACCGTTGCTCTAGATAATATAGTTGCCAATGTGATGTTCATGAACTAAAGAATATTAGAAAACTGGAGAGACATTACATTACAGCCGTTAGAAAACTGAAGAGTCATTACATTAACAATCATTATCTATTAACGGGATTGTGCCGGCGCTTTTCACAGAAACGTTTAGGTCCCCTGGTTATCTATTTACACTTGCAGCTATTATCCGTAAGATATTAACATGCATAATATACACTATATTCAATATATGAGCATATAACGTAGGACCTTAGCAGACATTTTCTTAACGGTTTTATACACAACATATTGTAATAGCTCAGGTAAGCCGACGGTGGGAGCGAGGTGATCTGCTGATTATCTGTTAATGCCCATTGTGTTTTCCCACCCACCGGGATAAAGATAAATATTCGATCCTTTGCTTCTTCGATCTTCACAACCGCACTTTTTTTGTTCTAAAAACACTTATCTATTTGCATACTGCATTTATTGTGTTACAAACTAGAATTTTATATTAAATATATGTACTTACAGTGTCAGATTTCCAACTAACCAGTTGGGCTCAAAAAGAGAGTAAAAACCCAGTCCAAGTTGTAGTATGCACAAGAGTGCGCCAACTGTAGCAGTACCTACTACTTTCTTGTTCATTATGCGATATTTTTGCAGATACTTTACTCGCATAAATTCCTGCAAAGAAAAGCCCTGTAAAGTAGCACATATTCTGTTGGAAACGCGCCGGGTTTCTTTTGTTGTTGACCAAACATCGTTCAGACACGCATTCAATAGCTTTTTGTGTGCACAATCGGTTAATAATGTCTTATAGTCAAATGTTACGGTCAATGGAATATGTAAGATTACTCTAAAACGAAACTCCATGGTTTAATAAAACTAAGCAACATAGCAGTGTGCACAAATCCGGTATAATCATTTAAACTCATACAATTATAATCGTAACACGGGTCTATTAAATTTATGAGATTAATTATAAAAGAAACACGCAGGTTAAACAAAATGCGTTCCCTATGGATTCGAAGAAAACTTATAACAATCGGGGAAAAACCTATCAAGTGAAAGCAATGGCCATCTTGAAAAAATATCATATGTGTGCACATAGAATAGGTATAGTCGGAAACTATGACTAATTGTTTTTCCGATATCACTTGGTAACAATTACTTCGGTGCCAAGGCGATGAAGTATAGTTAAGAAAACTTCGAAACTTACTCAAATCAAATCAACTTTTATATTCCCCTTAATCAATCATTCAAACATACTAAAACTAGTTTAAAACTTATGCCAAACACTAATCTCAACCGCCAAAGTAACGCCAACTTTTACCCTAGCCCTAACATTTATCGTTACACTAAACCTTCTTTTAGTTTTACCAGCGAACGCCTTGTGCGTCGCTTTCAAATCAGCGAGAGAATATCCCTTGTGGTACCTGTTTGTGTTGATTATAAAGTGTCATTGTGACAGTGTTGTTACTAACTCACACAATGAACGAATAATTTGATTAGTGCTTAGGATAGGAAAACCATAGGATTTATCCCAATGAATGGGACAACCAAGGGGGTTAACACACGGGCAATCGTCAGATCACCTTGCGCCCATCGTCGGGTTACCGGAGCTATTGCAATGTGTTGTATATGATAGACACGTTTCTTCAATTTGGTAGAACCCATTAATCTGCTGGGTCAGGCAATGTCCGTGAAGTGCCTTGCCCAAGGACACAACCGACTAGCTAGCGACTAGTTTCGCACCTGCAACCTTTCGATTGAGAGGCGACGCACTTAAGCGTTAGACCAACCGGCCGGACTTATCGCTTTTGCTGCTGTGTCCATTCAAATCAAGACTGCCAACCCAAAACTGGAGGAACTGGAGAATTCATCATAATTGTTTTAAATTTAAGTATATTGTCAAGCGCTGAAGTAAAATAAGGCTAAATTTCCAAAAGAGCCAGATTAAGTTTTTCATGGCTTGGGGGAATTCCCTTGGGTTTGGTACATACATTTCAGTTTTTACACATCTGGTTAATGTTATCTAACAATTCGTTTAGATTTAATCCGATTTGACGACTTCTTGTTGGAGATGGGGCGATATGACATGCCTTTGACAATCACGATTTAGGAGCAAATCATAATTTTTAGGGTATTTAAGGTGTTTTATTTATCTTTTTTTCCAATGGGAGATTGGCAGATAGGGCACTAACATTTTACCAAATCTGATCAAAATTGGAGCAGCTGTTTTAGCGCTATGCTCAAAAGAAGCTATTTTTTTAGTAAATACCGTTTTGGATTTTGGAGTATCAGTGAAATCTCCTAAAGAATGTTATCCAAATTTTTGTTTTTGCTTATCTAGACCATGTTGACTAACAAATTAAGATGTTTTTTTTGCGTTTCCGTTACCCCTTTTAGTAGATGTCATGCCAACATGCCATGCCTGTGACAATCATTATTCAGAAACATATCTTCGTCTTTTTTAAGGAAATTACCTTATGAACTTACATTCCACAAAATCTGATTAAAATTGAAGCAACTGTTTAAGCGGTATGCCCAATTTTTAGAAAAAATACACCGTTTTGGTTTTTAACGCACCAATTAGAGTGGATCAATTTTTTTTATTTTTGTCCTAGTCTTAAGTAATGGTAACAGTGTCAACCACGTGTTAGCCACTACTATTTTAAAAATCCTTTCGACTCCACGCTATATGTTTCTGCGTGCATAAACGATCGGTTTTCTGGTTATCTAAACACTTCTTGTATAACTTTCTGCAAGATGAAACTAATGAATTCCAAAGTTACCGATTCAAACTAGATATTCATATTTTTAAATAAGGCAAACACGTTGCCCAGTTAAGTTATCTCATTTAGAATACCGTGTATAATAAAAAGTGTATAACCTTTTTTTGCAAGTAGAAGCAAATGGATTCCCGACTTGCCATTGTAAATTGGATATTCATGTTTTCTGAATAAAGTTCTTGATGGGTAATGGATGTCTAAATATTTGTTTAAATTGAAATTCCCTATTAATTATGGGTCCCATTTAAAAAAACAGCCATGGCATGTTGTCCCGACATTTACCAAAAGAAGGAATCGCAATAGAAATTTGTCATTTGTTAGACAACATGTAAAGATATACAGAAACCAAAATTGTGGGTGATAAATTTAGGGAAATTCCCCTGGGACGTTAAAAACCTTTGCAATTTGTCTTAAATGCTGGTTTAGGCTGTGTCAGTGAAATTGTCGTAGTTTACGATAAAAATCGGATAAAGCTGGCGCAGTGAACCACGAAGACTGGTTTAAGTTGTTGTAGTTTACGATAACGATTGGATCAAGTTGTCATAGTTTACGATAAAAATAACATCATTCTGGCGCAGTGTACCATAAAGACCGCTTCAAGTTGTGGCAATGTAACATAACGACTGGTTCCAGTTGTCCCACGACTGGTTCCAGTTGTATCATGAAGACTGATTTAAGTTTTCGCAGTATACGATAAAAACTGGTTCAAATTGTCGCATTGTACCATAAAGACTGGTTTAACTTGTAGCAGTGTACCATAAAGACTAGTTCAAGTTGTTGCAGTGCAACATAAAAACTGGTTAAAGTTATCGCAAATTATAAAGATTGTTTTTTAAACCACGCCCGCGCATGCACAGTATTTTTTCCGACCTTTCTTCTTTTTTATTCTTATTTTTAAAATCGATTAGGTTCACACAAATGCCAATTACATTTATTTGTTATAGAGATTCGTATATGTTATAGTTCTTTTAGTCTTAAATACTGTACCTTCTGTTATTTGTCTGTAAATGAATGTTTAACATTGAACCCCGGACTCGCTCGAACAGTTGTTGCATCCTACTTGTACGTGAGTGCGAACCCGCTGCATTAATCTTTCCTTAAAAAAAGCTGATGTGTAGTCTTTCGTCTGTTTGTAGTCATTATTGTAAACTCGTTAACAAATTCCAGAACTCGTTATAAATTCGTAATCAAAAATGGACATCAGAAATGGGCAAACTACGGCCCGCGGTCAAATTCGGCCCGCATGGTCTATTATTCTGGCCCGCCGGATGTTATCGAAATGTTGCACGACCAAATAGCGATGTTACAGCTAAATTATAATGTAACATTTAGCAATTAATTTTATTAAAACAAGCGCAACTATGGCATTAAATAAAGGATGTTGTGTATTAGGCTACTTTAAATTTTGAGGAATTACCGTTTTAACTGCAATGTGCCGTCTGTTAGAAAAAAAACGCAAATGGGTTTATGTATGGGTATAACTGGTTGTGGACTTGGGCAAAGCAATTAGCGTATATCTGATATATTTCGATGTAGCTCGAGAAGTTCAAATATGACAAAATATCTATTGGTAGAAATGTTTTACCGACCACGTGATCATACCACGTGTTTGTGTTTACAAAACAGTGTTGTATGCACTTAAACCTATACATCACAGACATTAAAATGCTGTGTTACAAATATTTACCTGGTCTTCCTGTGACTCTCTTTCTCAGTTTTTCTATAGTTTTATGCTTGATTTAAACTTGGATTATAGTTAGGATAATGAATTATGATTATTATGACCCCTAAGTGCCACACTACTGAACTAAAGGAACTTTGTGCAATCGTCAGCTCACTCCTCCGCACCGTCGGATTACTGTTACTAATAGAACCTATTAGGCTATTCCATTAGGTTGAGATGATGTCTGTCAAGGGCTTTGTACACAGCTGGCTAGCTACAACGGCAACCCTAAAAGGGAGAAAAACTTTTTACCAAAATTAAGCAAATTAATTTTAACCGTTTCCTAAAGACTAATCTCAACTCCAGAACTAACCCTAACCCCATGTTTAAAACTACTCTAATGCCGTA
>CH001997.1:84917-107407 GCA_000149265.1 Ciona savignyi
TTTTTAAATTTATAAAATACATGGAGCACAATTTGAACTATTTGAACAGAGTTTGTTTCATCTCTAATGTCCATTTAGATTACTTTTTTGGTTTCAATTATTTGATTTTAAAGTCAATTGTCATCTGGTATTCTTAGACTAAGATATTCATGATTTTTTCCGTAGAGGGAAATTTCAAGAAGCATTATCATATTTCATTAGTTTTAGTAGAAGTAGAACCAATTTTCCACTGGGAGATGTCTGCTAAGTTTCTTATCCAAGGACAGAATCAACCAGCTAGAGACTAGTTTTGAACATTCAAACTTACTGTTGAAAAGCACACTAATCAAGCTGTTTAGTCGAAAGGTACCAAATAGTCTTGGTAGCTTAGTGTGCCTTTCAACACTTTTACCATTGGTCCATGTTCTTTTTACACAAGATGTAAGAAAAAGATGTTGCCAAGGTGGTAAAGGTATTGGCAGTGCAGTGGTCCTATCAAAGGAGATTTATGGTTCAGATTATGGCTTAGGTAATGGCAGGATCAGTTGGCACCAATGTGTAGAGGTTAAACCATATTGCCTTGCAACACAATAAATACCTTTATCAGTCTCTGCATTAAAAAAGAATTATATAAAAGTAACGCATTTATCTGAATGTAGAATCAATCTGAACTGCTACAAAATCCCAATGTTTTTTTTTTGATGAAAATTCCGACTACAATTAATTTAAATATTTTGATGGAACTTGGTAGTTTACAACGTCATATTATCTAAGCTAGCAACTACACCATAACAGCACACATTCTTCTAAATAAACATAACTACAAATATCAGCACAAAAACCCTAATTTTGCCTAATATACAGACATGTTTTTTCCGATTTTCCATTTACATATTCAGTTATTCAAATTTTCTTTCTTCATTATCATTCACCATCACTTATTAAGGTGGCAAACAGACATCAACCCAATTTATTGAAACACTCTTTTCAGGATGCATTAACGCAAAAGTTTTTGGAGGCTTTGAAGCAGTCGGTTGACATTTATCACCAATTCCACCAAAAGGTACCATACCCTTCAAAAAATAAGATAGCCTGATTAAGCTAACCACTAATAAAACCTTATTCTACAACTTCTTATGCATGACACTTAATGAATATTATTTGGACCTAAATTCTACAACTTCTTATGTATGACACTTAATGAATATTATTTGGACCTAAATTCTACAACTTCTTATGCATGACACTTAATGAATATTATTTGGACCTAAATTCTACAACTTCTTATGCATGACACTTAATAAGTATTATTTGGACCTAAATTCTACAACTTCTTATGCATGACACTTAATGAATATTATTTGGACCTAAATTCTACAACTTCTTATGCATGACACTTAATGAATATTATTTGGACCTAAATTCTACAACTTCTTATGCATGACACTTGCATTTAACTTTTAGTTAAATAATATTCATTATGTCTGCTAAGTTAATTGCCCAGGAAACAACCGACATCAGCTTTTGGTCAAAGAATTTTTTGGCTTATCAAAGGGGTTGGCAAAGTTTTGCACTAAAAGAGTCATTTTAACCGATATTCTACAAAATAAAATCACTGGGGGCTGCAAAACCAATACTATTTTCGCAATAAAAGAAAAACAACACTGTGTGAGATAAAGACATAAGTGTTTTTTGTTTGTTTTACTTGTGCATGGATATTAAATTTATTAAGCACTTGCTACCGCAATAAAAATAATAAGAGCCGTATCAGAAGGATAAAAGAGCCGCAGGTTGACGTTAGCCTAAACATTTAACATTAATGACATATCCTGATCAATTAAGTTCACTGTAATAGTCCAATGCATTGTAGGTTGCTGACGATAATCTAACAGTCCAGCTCGGATTTGACGTGATCCACCAGAATGCCAAGCAGGCGGCGTTCAAGCATCTGGAAGACGAGATGCCGACCACTCCACTCCACCTTGTGGAAGGAACCACGAAAAAACTTGCCGAAGTTATTCGGGAGAAGTCGAAAGTATTTCGGGAACAATTGGAGGTGATTTGGTTACTTTGGGATTAATATCGAACCTAGCCGACATTGCAACTTATCAGGTATTGTAATTCGTACCAGTCAGTATAAGATATAAATTTTGATATTTTAAAATGTTTGTTTTGATCTCTTAGGTCAGCGTGGTCCAACTGCATATGATTTTTGCTGCTACAAGCTTACAGTATTGATTTAATTTATATTTTTGTTACAGTCAGTAATTTTATTTATAACAAGTATAGCATCTTTTAATAGTTGCATGACTCGTGTAAATCAAGATTACAAGACTTTTCATGTGAAATTTATTATGAACTGTAAGAACTCATTGTTACATCACACAATGTTTATTGAATGATAGCTTCTTGCCAGTAAAGTATTTCACAGTGTGTGTAGGGCTGTAGGCTAATGTAGCAATGCTTGCAGTGAAATTGTCAGAGGAGTGCGGTGATGGCACAATGGTTAAGGCTGTTGTTTTTCTGATTATTTTGTTGGAAGTGGCCCGCAAGCTGTCAATGTTTTTTGTAAAATGGCCTGTATGTCATAAGTAGTTGTACCGCGCTGTCTAAGTTACTCATTTTAATACCCTATTTTTATTAATCTATTAAGACTTTCATTCTGATATCTTAAGATAGTTATTTTTCTCACTTTTGATTCAATTTTATTGGTAAGTTTAGGCGATTGCTGTGATATATAAATATATATATATCGAATAATTGAAGAATGTTTCTTCAATAATTCATTTGCTTAACATAGACTTGTTCAAGATTTGTGAGGACGTTATTTTCATGTTCATTCCTGTGAATGATAAGACAGAATGATAAGACACATCGTCTGATTACCTTATTCCTTATGTATATCGTTAAAAAAACAATTTAACAAATAATTAAAAACTGGACTGTAACTGATTTCTTGTAGTTAAAAAGCAAAACCCTAGTTGTTAATGATTTTTCCACTGGATTAATGCAATGGCTGATACAATTTTAGGAGATGTTAATATCTCCAACGAGATATCTGACTAATCAATTTTGTCATAATCTGACATCATTTCAATGACAATTGCACTAGCGCTGATAATGAGCTAACCAGTAAGCACTGCAATGCACTGTCATCATAAAATGATATTACGTCTTGCTGGCTCTGTTGTTTGGAGTGTGGGGCATTTGCCGAAAGAGTGTTGGATTGGACCAGCCGTTGTCTATTTGTCACTCTTTATGAAATTTGAAAATTTAAATGAAGTACACAATTTACCTAAATTTACTACTTTACCTACTTTACATTGTAAACTGCCTATTGTATAAATATTTTAATTCAGGAACATAATCTCGGTCAGAAATATCAAGCTGCATTGATGGAATCTTTTAACATATACGAGATTCTACTTCAAAAGGTGATTTTTGATTTCTATTTATTAATTGTTGGTAAAATGTTTTTCAACAGAGGGCACTAGTTCACATGGTTAGTATTAAGTTTCTTTTTATCATATTTATGGACAAATAAATAATACTGTTATAAAGTTCAATATTTAATAGTGTAATACGAAGTCATAAAAACAATACTACATAGCTGTTTCTGGTAATAATCTCATATTTTGTTGCAGCACTTACAATCCCCAGCCATATTAAGACCTTCATTTGATAAAGTACACAACATGGCAATCACCAGTTCCTTCAAACACCTTCGTCAGAAGATGCCACCAACCAACCCGGCGCTGGTTACGCTCACGGAATCGACGTTAAACAAGATGATTGAAGCCAAATGTGCAGAGTTCCGTGTCCTGTGTAAAGCAGAGGTTTGTTAATTCTATTTAGGACAGAACAGTATATTTATGTTTATCCATGTGACCGGCAATGGGCTTTAACACACAGTTGCTCGTCAAATAACCTTGCGCCTAATGTGAGGTTAACGAGAATATTGTAGTGTGCTGTGTATAATTGAGTCGTTCCTTCAATTTTGTAGAACCCATAATTCCCCTTGTTTCAGGGGATGTCCAAGTGGCCTGCACACAGGTACAACTAACTAGTTAGCGACTGGTTTAGAATCTACAACCTTTTGACTGAAAGGCGAAAGCTAGATTAGTTGGTTGGGTGTCAGCCTTCGGTCAAAAAGTCAATATATTAAAAACAGGAATAAAACATAAATATCCTATCATTTTTCTAATTCACAGGGATAAAACATAAATATCTTATCATTTTATCAATTCACATAGATAAAACATTAACATCCTATACTTTTAAACTTGTTTTTTAAGGAAGAAGACACGGCAAATGCCATCAACTTATTGTTGGCTGCAGTTCTTGGGCAGGTAATCCTAACTGAATTAGTTTTGTTGAAATGTTTAAATCTGTTTAACATTAATTCTAAACTAAATTAGTCATATTAAAATATTTAAATTTCTTTAACATTAATTCTAAACTAAATTAGTCGTATTGAAATGTTTAAATCTGTTTAACATTAATTCTCAACTAAATTAGTCGTATTGAAACATTAACTTTAAAAAACACTCCTCTCACTTTTAAGCCCCAATTTGTATTTGCTGTTATGCTTAAATGATTAATGCATCTGGTTTTCAAATTAAGGAGTGAATTTAAAATTTCATTGTTAAAATCTTTAAATTCCAGAGCTTCATCACCGACTATAGTGAATTGACGGAGAAGGCAACGGGAATGTATAAAGAGGAAATGGACAAGGTATTCTGTTTTTCTTTGTCTGCGTAGTCTAAGGGATTTAAAGACAAAACATTGACTAAAGAAGTAGCCGGTTTAATTCTTACCCTAGGTTCCTTTTTCGTGATTGTGTCTGATGGCTCTCACCGCACAATTTTCTTCGAAATTTAAATGTAATAATTTTGACTTTAAAGATTTCAAAAATAATATTTTTTAGTTATATTTTGGGCTTAACACCAACTTTTAGCTATTCCAACAATTTATTCAATTTTATTGACCTTTGGTTTATCCTATTTAATAAAAGTTTTATTGTTTGTCTTGATTGTTTTTTTGCATGTGATTGTTTTTTCTTTAGATTTGGCGGACGTGTCCCTTATAAATATTTAATTATTTATCTTTTTAACGATGTGTTTTAGCAACTGTTCGTTTTGCCGCCTTTTTCTGCTCCAATGCTGTATTTTGATTCGTTTGCTATTTTTTGATACTGGGGCAAAAAATGAATAAAATAAACTAAACTGTATTTATAAGTGATGTGGTTTTATTTCTATTAAACCTCAACCATTTTGTTTGTTTCAGTTCATGCAAACAAGTTTCATCCCATGGGAGGTGTTGGGTCGGAAACATGATAAAGTGGTGGAGTCTTGCGTCAGGGGGCTGTGGGGGGGAATTCCCCCGGGTAAACGAGCTGAATTCAGTGAAAAAATCCAAATTATCCTGCAGGAGAAATTTGCTGAGTATCGGAGTCGAAATGAAAAAAATGAGGTTGGTGGTGTATGGGGCATTGGGTGGGGAAATGCGGCCGTGGTTAAGGGGCCTAAAAAGGGGTGTGTGGGGCATGAGCAATGCGTAAGGCGTGGGTGTATGGAGTACAGGAGTGAGGTGTTCGGGGCTTGAAACAGGGGTGTATGTGGCATGGGGGGTCGGTGCGTGGGATATTATGAAAAGGTTATGAGAATAAGGACAGTGGTGTATGGGATGAGGATAGAGGTGTATGTAGAGCTCAGCATAAAGAATGCACACTCAGCATAAAGAATCACCCGTTCAATATCTCCACAGAACCACCTCAAGGAGCAAGCAATGGCATTGGTGACTGAATGCATTGGCATTTATAAAAGCAACATAAGACGGGTGGGTTAACGATTTTCTACTGTTAAGTGTAAAAGTTGTTTAATATTTTCTTTATTTTGAGTGCAGAATGATGGCTTGTTTCCTAAACTGGGTAGTCATAGGTGCATATAATCTGAGCAATTGTCAGAATACAGCCTATTGAAGTTTTTAGTGATTTTAATTTTGACCTCAGTGGATTGAAACGACCCATCAAATTCTGATTGGGTATACTCATAACCACAGTTTGGGTGAATTTTGAACCCCCTTTTGTTGAAGGGTTTGACATGTGAATCCTAGTTATGGTTGGGCTTTGATCCAAAATTCTTGGCGGGGTGTGTGTGATTCAAAAAACCCCCATTCCATGTCATATTTACCCAGAAAACACTTGCTTTGATACTTTTTACACGTAAATCTGTTTTAATTTATGTTTGATGTATAAACCCGCTTTTTGGGGGCTAATACCCAGGAACTCCCTAAAGTTAATAATTTCATGCACATGACATCATTTTTGCAATTCAGTTCATCGAAAACCCGTTGTCCGACGCTGATGGATTTGAAGACATTCACAGATTCAGCAAGGACGCCGCTTTCAAAAAGTTCCGTGAAAGCAAATTCGGTACTTTGGATCTGTTCTCCAAGAGATTAAATGGCGCTATTAAACAAGAGGAAAGCAAGGCCTTGGAAAAGTTGAACAAAATGGTAATCGGCAGTTTTGCTATTTAAACACACAACATTCAATATGTCATAATGCGAATATATTTCCCAGCGCCCACAAACTCCCAGATCTGTAAGACCAAGTACACCCACAACTAGACAAAGCTTTAGCATTGGACAAATTGCTGTGGAAATACTGAAATGCAGTATAACTGACCTGCCAAAGCCAGATATCATTATCAACAGTGTTGGAACAAGCTTTGATCTTTCGAAAGGTCCGTCTGAATTTTGAAAAAAAATGTTATTTATTTTTTGGAAAATGTGTTTATTTTGTAGCATTTTTAAACATTTTTTACATCTTTTTTATTGTATTTTTTGCGTCTTTATTTTATGGTTCTGATGAAAACGAGATCGTTCATTGATTCTCAAAGCAACAAACCCACATCCCATCCCAGCCAAGATGAGTCGGGTTTTGCTGAGTCATATTGGTCCGAAACTGCAGGAGGAATGTAATCAGAACACCAATCCATCGACACCCAACTATCGGGTTACGTCTGGGGGCAAATTGTCCAACTGTATCATCCATTATGTGCTCCCCAGCGCAAGGTACAGGATTGAGGAGTCGGTTATGGAGTTGTTGGAGAAATGTGACGCCTTGGACGGTGTCACAGTGGCAATGCCGGCACTCGGAACAGGTAACGATGGATGGAAGGGTGGATTTGAGGTTGTTGCAAATATTACTACTTTATGTAAAACCAAAAGGAGGGATATTTTCATTAAAACTATGGAAACTTAATGAATACACTCACCTGAAACACCCAAAGTTATCACAACCTTAAGCAAATATATAATTTTTTTTAATTTTAGTTAAAACTGTCCAAAAACACTTATTTTAATACCTAAACAAACCCGGTAAGTTTAACCCTAACAACAGCAAAATATTTAATTTAGTTTTTCATTTTCTCTCCTTTTCTCTTTTTACTTTCACCCTCTGTCCCCCCAGCTGGTTAGCTTCATGCTTGTGTATTAAATCATTAACCAGAAGGTGGTGAGATTAAAAACCAGTTTAGTTATTTGTTTTTAATTCCTTTATAAAGCAATAACATAATAACAAAAGAAAACTGAAAAAAGGAAAAGCAACAGTCGTTATAACATGTCAAGAAAAGATAAAACCAAAACAATTTTAAAATATATGGTTGCGGTCATAAAAGCCTATACCAGCCTGTAGGTAAATGATTACACCGGTGGTTACCAGAGCTATTGCAGAGCTATTGTTTTGTATGTTATGATTTCACTTTTCATAAGGCAACAAAGTGCTTTATATAATCACATGACAAACTAGCCATATGTAGGGTTTGAACCTGCAACCATCAAGCTGATGATTTAAAGTTTTCCATCATGCGAATTAACATTTTTTAAAATTTTTAGGAAACCGTCAAATTCCGGTCAAAGAATCTGCTCGTTTTCTATGGACCGCCATAAATCTGCTGAATCGATACAGGAACCCAACCACATTAAACTGCATTAAAGTGGCCGCATTTGACGCCAATGTTTACCAGGGATTCGTGGAGTTTTTCAACAGCCCTCCAAAGTTCACAGGTGTTACCGACTTATAGGGTTAATCTTAGGATAGGATATTCATGTTTATCCCCGTGAATGGGAAAACCAAGGGGGTTAACACACAAGCAATCGTCAGATCACCTCACCCCATCGTCAGGTTACCGGAGCTATTGCAGTGTGTTGTTCATGATAGACACGTTCCTTTAATTTGGTAGAACCTATTAATCCACTTGGTTCAGGCAATGTCTGTAAAGTGCCTTGCCCAAGGACACAACCAACTGGCTAGCTACCAGTTTCGCACCTACAACCTTTCGATTGAAAGGCGACGCACTTAACCGTTAGACCAACCGGCCGGATCTTCGCATATCTAAGCCTTAGAGGAACGCACCAGGTTAATTTCGTGCACACACATGCACCATACCACTGTCAGATTGTTTTTTTTTATGACGGACACACACACTCTCGCACAGACGCATGCATGCGAAAGGTCACTATAATGCAACAAACAGCCGTTTACCTGAGTGTCTGTAGATCTGCTTAAATGAGAAAATACAATAAAAGTAACTTTTTAGTTTTCACAGTACAAACCACCCATTTTGCCACCCACCCTTATACCCATGTACTCACCCACCAATACAAATCACATATTCACCCTCACATTCTAGGCTTCCCCACCCACTGGGGAAATGTGAATAGGGGAGAGTGCCGTTGTGTCCCTTTAAACAGTGAATTGGAGGAATTTAAGGAAGTTATTGCCGCCTTTAAAGCAAGCAAACCGGACATCAAAGAGATTTTGCAGGTAATTTTAAAATCTTTTGTTGAAAAGCACCAAAGCCATTATAGTATGTTGTATGCTCTTCTTAAATTTTCGCGTTTTCTGCATCTTTTTAAATAAAATTCACATTTTAAAGATATGATGCAATTGCTGCCTATATTTCAGTGTTTATTATCCTGTTGACTGTGTCAAGCACAATAAATCCTTAAATGTGGATTTCCCTCACAAATTATCCGACGATAACCGTCAATAAAATCTTATATGTGGATTTCCCTAACGAGTCATGCAATAAACTGTGGATAAATCCGTTAATGCGGATTTCACTCATGAGAATAACTATAACTATGAATAAATCTTTCAATGTGAATTTCCCTCACAAATAATCCATCGATAACCGTGGATAAATCAGTTATTGTGGATATCACTTATGAGTTATCTAACGATAACTATGAATACATCTTTCAATGTAGATTTTCCTTAAAAGGTATCCAACTAAAACTGTGGATAAATCCGTTAATATGGTTTTCCGTCAAGAGTTACCCAACGATACCCATAGATAAATATACGAACTTACCACATCAAGGTGGAACGGATACAAAACCCCGGCCTGTACAAGATGTACGAAGGCAAACGTGAGGACATGGTGGACAAAGTGAAATCATCTTTCGTTGAGCGCGAGTTGTTCCACGGAACAACCAAAGCAACAAGTGATCTTATCATCCAAAAATACTTCAATCGCACTTATGCCGGCAAAAATGGTTTGTGTTTGTGATATAGGTTCTTCATGTTTAATCTTGGTAATGGAAAAAATCCAAGGGGTGTTATAACATGGGCAATTGTCGAATTGAGAAATGGCAGAAAGCTTCAAGAGAGGAGATTTATTCATTTTAATGCATTTCATACATCTGGGACAGAATAGTCATGTTTAATTTGCGTGAATAGACAACAACAAACGGCTTTCACACGAACAATTGTCAGATTACGTCGTGAGTAACCAAGGGAGCGATTTCCTACAAGCACTCGTCAGATTATATAGTGCCTTCCATCACTGATGTTGTAACAGAGCTATTGTAGTGCATTGTACATGATTTAAATGTACCTTTAACTTAGTAGAACCCACCAATCAACTGGATTCAAGCAATGTCCGTTAAATGCCTTGTCCAAGGACACAACCAACTAGCTAGTTTACAAACGTTTAATCCTCACCAGACGCACTAACCAATCAAGCTAATTGTTCCAACAAATAAAACAATAGTATGTGAAATAACATTTCTTGTAAATATACGATATATTTGTTTTGCTCGGTAAGCTGGCACATACTAGCAGTAATTTTTACATCCAGAATGTATGGCCGTGGAGTAAATTCGCCATTTTTTTGGAAATAAAACAAGAAGATAAGCAATATCATAATTTAGGAATATCAACAATTCACTAATTTTCCCGGTTAGCTGGTGTCTATTAGCAGTGATTTTATTGCAGCAACCATGTATGGCCAAGGTGTCTACTTCGCCAAAACTTCAAAATACTCGCATCGGTACGCAATCCCCGAACCTGAACGGCGCATGTTCCTTGTTAAAGTGCTCACCGGCGATTTTGTACTCGGCAACACTGACATGAAGGAACCGCCGGCAAAAAACGATGGAACCAGTGATGCGTACCATAGCTTGGTAAATGACGTCAGTAATCCGACGATTTTTGTCGTTTTCAACGATGCTAGCGCTTACCCTAAGTATAGGATAACCTATAAATAGATTGTGTTCTTAAATAGCGCCAGCATAAGGTTTTAGAATCAAAACTAGACGCGTTGGTGGTGTCTTTTAGCTTTTAGCCTCTTATAACCATTGGATGTATTGGGTTGTACTAAAATTGAAGGAGTGTGTACTAACTTAAATTATAAGTTATAAAGTTTTGTATATAAATTGGAACAACATTTAGGCACTTCCAGTACTGAATTTATCATTGTATCCGACCAATCCCGTCCTCGTTTTGTATCTATCCTACAAAATAAAATAATTATGTTTTATCCCGTGAATGTTCAAACGCAAGGGGCGACATCACATAGCGATCGTCAGATTACCTCGGGTTATCGGAGCTGTTTTGGTGTGTGTGGAATTGGGATGTTTCTTCAGATTTAGTAGAACCCATGAACCTACTGGGTATAGGCGGCTTGGTTTGATCCGACAACCTTATGGAAAATTTAATTTTATGCTTTTGTTCGGTAACAATAAATCGCCCATTGCCTTATTACTTCTTAAACCATCAACATAATTGTAAAGTGCTTCAATCATAACTTGCATACAAGCCATGCCAACTATTGCATTGGTATTTATAAAACGTACTAAGCAACATTTTCATACTTATTGATTGTGGGTGTCAACTTTATATTTATCATGTTTTATTACGTTATCTATTATCGTGATCTTATTTTCCGATCAGTGTAAATATATATTTAAATAGCTGTGTACATAGATTGAAAGCCAATATAAATTGCTTGCATGTTACATTGTTACTTCGATCATAAGCTAATATTTTTAAATAAATGTTTTTTTAGTAATTATCTACTGTATATTAGAATGTTTTTTCAAAGCCTTATAGAATGTTTCATTTAATTTAAATTTTCTAGTGTTTCGTACCGATTTATTTACTTTATACTAGATACGCTTCATTTTATTAATGTGATGGTTCGGTAAATTGCCCAATGAATACAACATCACCGCCATCAATACTCCGCAAAAGACTCACTTAAACCACGACTCAGACATTGTCATCAGACCCAACCGTCTATAGAGATCAGTTTAATTGGTTGTCATTTATACAGCAAAATATATGGGAGTATCTATCAGTGTGCCCGTCTTTTGGAAGTTAAGGGTAAACGTGCAATAATTTAAATCAGGAATGGTTAAGAAAAAAATTATGCAGGGAATAACATTCAAACAAACATTTTAAATTAGACAATAGTTTTATCGCTATAAAGTCCCTAAGATGCTTAAAATAAGGTTGATTTGTATTTCACGAGTACACAAATGGACACTTTTTAGTGCGATATAATATCTTCTTGTAGACAGTTTCGCACGGGCAAGATACAACTATAATTTGATGATAAGAAATTTGGGGTATTTTCATATTTCTACATTTAAAAAAGGATATTTATGTTTATCCCCATGTGCAATCCTTAGATCACCTCCCGCCCAGTTGGGTTACCGGAGCTATATTGGAGTGTATTATGTATGATGTACATGTTCTTTCAATTTAGTAAAACCCATTAATCCGCTGGAATCAGGCAAAGACCGTTAAGTGACTTGCCCAAAGACACAGCTGTCTCGCTAATGACCAGTTTCGCACCATCAACCCTTCGGCTGAAAGGTACTAATCTGTCGGATTTCTCTTTGTTAAGTAGACAAAATGGGAAATTTTGTTGAACAGTGTAATTGCGAGAGATAAATTATTTTGCATTTCTAGGTAATTTTCCTAAGGGTAAAAACCCTAAAGATTCATGTACATCTAGATTCTAGAGTCTAGAGTTCTAGACCATCTTAGCTACGTACGATATTTAGATACTTAAATCCAATTTGGTAACAAGTCTGACCTAATAGCTTAGTGGATTAGTGCGTCTTCTTGTAGCCGAAGTAAACGCTAGCTTGTTGGGTGTGTCATTGGACAAGGCAATTAGCGGACATTGCCTGAACCCACTAGATATAATGGGTTTTAACAAAATTAAAGTTACGTCTATAATTCATACAAAACACACTGTAATAGCTCCGGTAATCCGGCGGTGGGCCCGAGATAACCTGATGATTGTCCGTGTGGTAACGCCCCTTGCATTTTTCCATTCGCGGCATAAGCATAAATATTTTATTCTAGATGTAAGAAATGCAATAAAACAAATACTTTCGTTTAAGACATTACATGCAGTAGTATTCAATTAGATCCAGATTGGCCTACACCTCACGACAAGTTCCTTTAGCTTGCATTGATATACAAGTTGTTTAATATATTTGTTTCTTTATTTTCTAGCAATCTGATATTTCAGAAATAAAAGAATTATATCATTACACATGCGCAGTATTTGCTTAATTTTAATATTCCAGTTCTGCAAGTTATAAATCAGAGCTGGTATATAGGCTTAGGTTAAAGGGGCCATTTTGCTATAAGGGCCATACTGTACTGCCATTTTTCTATTTTGCCGTGTTTTAACATTATAGGAAACGCAAGTTAAAATGTTAGGTTTGTCAATCCACTGTTGTCATAATATGACGTAGTAAATCGATCTGGATTAGAAGGCTTTGTGTGCGGTTTGTTCTTGAGTTAATGCCATCTGTAGTTGAGGAGAAAACAAAAAGAAGGGAAAGACGAAAAAGGAAAACTGCTTACTAAATTCAAGGCTAGGGAAGTAGGAGTAGTGTTAGAGCTGGTGGTAGCGGTCCAGGGTTTGAGACTAGGTTCGGTAAACAAATATATTCGGAATGCAAAGCGCATGTTAAAGTACTCTTCTTTCGTCTCAATGTTCATGAATTAAAGACCTCAATAATATGTTGCAGCATTACGACAGGCTATTCGATCATTAATAATTTGGTGGCCTTCACTATGGTGTATCAATTTATTAGCATTGCGTTCAATTTTTTTTAATTGGTAAATTAAATATGGCTGTGTATTAAGGCCTATAAAAATGTGCCTTTAGGCCAGTTATGTCTAATCCCCTTTCAGCTAAGTTTCAGTTTATGTGATTATTATCAATATTGAAAACAGCTATAGAAGTCACTAGATTGTCCTATACTATCTTTCCCTATGGGTTGCTTGCTGTATTTTGCCTTTATACGCCATTTAATGATTTGACTAACTATACCTAAAATGGCCAGTTTAACTGCCAGTATTTTAGACTTTTTACACAACATAATGAAGCAGTTATTGACAACCGCCTGTCCATCGGTTAGCGGTAATTTTTTACTGATTAGTCAAAGAGGTTACATTAGCTCAGGTGCGCGATAGATTAGCCTCGTTGTGTTTTGGCATTTTGCTTAATTATGATTTTAGGACATTGCAAATGTGTCTATGTTATTCTGTGATAATGCAAGTAGCCGACAAGATAAGAAAAAAATCATGCATTACGATTGTCTCGCAATGACCAATTTAGTTAGAATATAATAATGTAGGATACTTCCTGGCATGTCTAATTTGTAAAATACTTACTCTAATAAGTTTTTCCAGTACACAAGGCAAATGGCAACCACATGATCTCTTAGTATTAGCATAGGTAATAAAGTGCTTTTAAAAATGAGGAATATTCGTTATCACGCGTGATCGGCAAGTAATTTTTGTGTTTTTTTTTCATCATCAGTGACTAATATTTATGATGAGATATTAAGCCATATTTCCGTATATGATTATTATTTTCACGTAAAAAAACAACTGACATTTAAACCACCACAAATATATAGTAACAGCTGGATAAAATATTTAATCGTGAATTCTTCAAGGGGGTTTAATTGATAGCTTATGCATAGTTAAAGCGAATAGCTTGGTAGGATTATGTGTGGCTTTTCAGCCGAAGGTTTGCAGGTTTAAAACTGGTCGCCATTCTGTCTTAAAAAGTATACTAAAAACTTCAACAAAAATATCATTATATAGCGCCCTTTTAACAAATGAGGATTATGTACTACTGTAAAACGAAATGTTTCAAATAAAGTGATAAATAGTCATCTAAGTTTCATTTATACTTGTGTTACTTCATGCAGACTTATATTAGGAACGGTAGTTGGAAGTGTTGATAAATATAATGAACAGCACAACCAGTCGGCCTACAACATTCGGGAACGTTACCGTTCCTCCATGGGACGAGATCCGTACCAGATGGATTGCTTCTGAAATTTTTGCAATATTAATGTTCTGTGTAACATGCTACACCACCTTGGCAATGCTGTGTTGTGGGATATGTGGTCTTAGGAGTAAAAGTAAAGGTCGGTAGAGTGTTGTTGGTCGTGTAAAATCATGTTGTGTCGAAATCATACTTATATAAAGGACTTACTCATACCTACAAATGTCTGTTCCACAATAAAGAAATTTAAATATCAAAAGATTTTGACCTTTTTTATTCTAGCATTATAAATTTAAGTGTTACAGTGAAATAAGAAGTTTTGTTGGTATAATTTTAATCTGGCCGGTTAGTCTAGCGGTTAAGTGCGTCGCCTTTTAATGGAAAGGTTGCAGGTGCGAAACTGGGTTCTACCAAATTGAAGGAATGTGTGAATCATACACAACCACTGCAATAACCCCGGTAACCCTACGGTGGGCGCGAGGTGATCTTACGATTGCCCATATGTTAACCCCTTTGGTTTTACCATTCACGGGGATAAACATGTACATCATATTCTATTATATTCTGCTGTAATAACTTTTAAAAACATAAGTTTTGTAAGTTCTAACGAACCGTGTTATAGCAATGTTTATTGGCCAGAATTACATTCCATCCACTTCTAATAGGTGCTGAGCAGTAAACTTGTGTTCTTTTCCAGATTCCGATCTTCTACGTTTTGGTCCCATACTATATACGTTGTGTTTGATTGATGGACTCTGCAATTTACTTTTTCAAGCCATTCACCTATCTATGTTCAGCACCTTGCGCGAGCCATTCTGTTACTACTACGAAAAAGTGTTGGTTTTTACGTTTGGCCTTGCTATAATGTCCACGTGCGCCATCTTGTGGTTGAGGATGATGACGGCGTTTTATATGAATCCATTGATATCCAGTATCATCTCCAAGAAATTAAAATTTTTCGCTTTCGCTACTTTTCCGGTGCTCCTTGCTACGATGTCAGTATACATTGGTGTATTCGTCGCAGTCCCCCCTTACGCTACCTTCTATAAAGGTTGCCTGAAAGTCGGCACCTTTGGCAGCGCCACTTTACGATTTGCCATTGTCGGAGTTACAACAATCATTGGACAAAGTGTTTTTCTATTCTTTTTGGTCTACCCCCTGTATATGCATCGAAGAAACATGTTGTCCAGTGGGATCAATGAAAGCGCGACTATTCCACTAGTGAAGAAACTGACAATACTTTTTGGAATTTGTATTTTAGTCACACTGGCTTGTTACTTAGGCATCATAGTATACACAACTCGGTACACTTACTTGAAACACACACTGCTTGGTGTGATCATGCTTGTGCATTTGTTGACGGCGTATATCCAGTCTTTCCCCAAGTGGAAAACTTACCTATTCCCGTGTTATTCATCAACAGCCAACAGCATCCAAGGAAACACTGCCACCACCTCTACGCCAAACGTGAGAAGCCATAACGCCCCACAAATCAATGAAACAGTTTGAAACTTCCAACAAAGGCAGATCACCTCATAGTTTGTTGACCTAGCTCTGTATCCAACCCATAAAGGGTTAGACACCAAAACCGCTTTGTTTTGAAATCGGTTGCGTTAACCATTCGTCCACACGAGCCTAATTTTGGGCACATGATGGGTTCGACACCGGGCCCGTATTTTATACAAACGGGTCATTGGCAGCCCCTTTTTAAACGATCAGTTCAAAATTTCACAAAGAGCCATGTGGTATAACAAGAGAAGCGACATCAACTGATGCTAATTCTACTTTCTAGTTATGAAACACTGCGAAATAATTTTTCACCACTAATATTTTGCACAGGCGTGCTATAAGATAACATATCAAGTTCTTTTATTTTCTTTAGCTCATTTACTTGATTGGGGTTTTCCCCCTTATATCACCGCCATTGAACTCACAAATTGAGATTTGTGCTACTGAATCTTAGGCCGAACAATGAGCGAAAAACATAACTGAAAAAAATATTCTTATATGTATACGTGCGCGCTGTGTGATGCATAGATATACAATTGGTGTTTAATGCAGTTATCGACGATACTAAATACCAATATATTTATGGTGCTACAAGAATCCTATCGTAATGGCAACAACCGCCTCCTCTTAATATATCATATACAACAAATCGAATTAAATTAATAAATAAACGGAAAATACAAGGCTAATCGGAAGACTGTTTTGTCTCTTTTTCTTTTGCGTCTTTAGCAAGAATCCAGACCTCATTTCGACGGTTTAACAGCCTTAAAGGGCTGTCGTAGCCGGCACATATGAAAGTAGAGTTATCCGTCATGTCCTTTGTCACGCCATTCCGTAAGAGATCGCAACGAAGAGCTTCAATTTCCCGCTTGTAGTCCGGTTCTTTCGCGAAACCGGAGAATACCCTGCGAACACATTTCCATTAAAGGTTAATCATGACAATATTGTGTATATGTCAGTTTAAACCAGTGTGCTGCGGAAAAATAAATTTTAACACAATTTTTACCAAATAAATGATTTTAGATACTTCCCTAATATACGTAATAATCTGAAGTTTTAGTCATACCTGAACAATAATGTCTGAAATAAATAAAAAAAACTTTGAACTGCCCTTTTCAAGATTGGGACACAACATATTACTGTGTATTACTTTTTTTAACATTTTTGACTGCAATGGCCATCAGATTAAAAAATTGTTTCTAAATGTGCGTCGAAAGCCCATCGTATGGGAATGTTTTTTTCGTATTTTTCACGTTTTATACCACATTTCTTGTTATATAAGACGTATACCATTTAAAATGGACAAATGCTGTTCATTTCATGTTGGGGTTTGCCCCTTCTTAGCATTACCTTGCATAGACAGTGACGTCATCCCTAGTCTCGATGAAGACGTCTTGGTCTTTGGGGTCGGGCGGGGCCTGCTGGTACTTGCAAGGTACGTAAAATGAAGTGACGTATTCGGATTTCTCTTCGGTCGGTTTGTGGATTATCACGGGTACAGTCATGGAGATGCTTTCATCTGTGAAATAAATGGAACCAATAAAACAAGCGATTCACGTGAGACGGGCGGTTCATGTGATCCGAACTGTTATCTAAGTAAGTTAAGTCGTTCAATTTTTTAAGCTTTTATCTTCCTTACTACATCTCCACATATGGTTGAATATCCTTCAACACTTACCATACACCACCATGATTCGACCAATTACTCTAACAAATTTGTTTGTGATCCTTACCATTATATCGTTTTTTACTGAGCCATGTTTCGAAACCATGTATTGATCGCGTTAACCATTCGGTCACACGACCGTACGTATACCAATATATCTTGTCCAGCATTGTGATTCTACAGATCACAACGCCACGAAGAACACCATACACTAACATACTCACTTTGGACGTTGGAACCACGAATGTAGTTGAACAATGATCGGAAAGCGGAACTACCAGCTGCACGGTGATCTTGTGAACTCCGTTTTGCGCTTGTCCAATTCGCTCTAGGGTAAAATCGAACTTGATACGACTCGTCCTAAAATACCATTTTTATTACTTTTTTACCTGGCCAGGTCATGGTGGTCTCGTCACTTAGACCGCTTTTATATACCAAGTGGTAGATAAACATTCGGCAACAGAAAAGTGTTTTGCACTGTAATAAAAGTTTGGAATATACGCGGTGGGCTCATGTTCGTTTGTCTCGGTTACAACTCTATATAGCCAGAACAACTGTCTTTACATTTTGCATTCTATAATTTATATGTGTTAAATGGACGTTTCCGACCGGGGTTGTGTAAATAACACACGAATAGCAATCCACCGAACTGAGTGGCGGTAAGTCATATAGAATGAAACGACTTTGTGGCCGAATGGTTAACGCGATCGATACATGAATCGACTCTTATACCAAAAACGGTCCTATTGACGACGCCATCATGAGTTCGAAACTTTTCCCAGTAAAAAAGAATGGTTTGTACAGCCGAATCATACGAATAATAATAATAAAAACAGACTTCGCAACCGGCCGATCACGGATTCAAAACTTTCCAAGTAAAAAGAGAGAAAAGGGGAAGACGGCCAATGCCGAATTGTTAGCGCGGCCAATTTACATATATAATTCCACATAAAATGGTTTTAATGACAAACCTATAGTGGTTTCAAAAGTCAGCCCGGTAAATAAATAATAAAAATACCACTACACAGAATAATAAAGAGGCTGAGAATCGAACCCATGTCTGTCCGGAGTGGCCATCATGGCCTCTCTGTACCAATTATATAAACATACTTAACTATTGCTGTATAATACTACCTCCGGTTGTGAGTCTGCTAATACGAAATTCGGCTGTTCGTACCCGTTGTAGCTACCGCTTTCAAAGCTTGGTTGATTCCCCATTGCAATAATCCTTCGCAGTATTCGTTCTAATCGTCTAATCGTGGCGTAGTATTTGTAAGCTAACGTGAAAATGGCTAAAATGCAGACAACTGTGTAACCGGCACGCAAAAAAATGCATTAGGACAATCAAACCAACGGATATTGGCAATCAGCTTCTGCCTTGCAGAATTGCACAATGCTTGTTGCCTGAAAGACTTAATTAGTTTTCTGCTCCGTTGCTTTACACTTAACTATTTGCTTTTACGTTTTAGTTCTTGCAATAGTCGTATTCCCTTTATGCCCTTTCAAACTTGCTAAACGTTTTGAAGCAACAGCGCACACACGATTCAGTTCAGGCCTGTGACGTAATCGAGTGTTACATAACAACTGATCACGCGAATTCACGTCACAGCAGTCTTGGTTGTACTTCTCACATTCAACTGTACAGCAAGGTAATACTGATGGTCGGCATTATTTATTTAAATATAAATGAAAAAAATATAGATTAACGAAACAATTATTATTTATCCAATGCAAACTTACTACACAAAATAGGCTGTCACTCAAAATCCTATACCTCAGAAAGCGTTAGATTTTTTCACAACTTAAATAACCGGGTATAGAGGATAAGTTAATTAGTTGTACGTCATCTATTGCGGACCATATCGTTTTTCCGAGGGTGAAAATTTTAAAACCCAAAGCTTGCTAAATTAAAGATGGTATCTCACGTTTTATCTTACTTATCAAAGTTGGGTTAACTAGACAGTGTATTATATATGATTGAGACATTGGTACTGTTTTAGTTTAACGTATTAAGTTACTAGTTTCGGCTGATTTTCGCTGATTTATGTCGGTTTAAACTGACTTGAACCCAATAAATGTTTAATAATTAACGAAAGTTCCAGTGGAAACTATCTCACAGGGTATTCTCCGACTGCGTAATAAGAACAGACTGCAGGCAGTGATCGAAAATACGTAGCCTTGTCTTATTGTCTTGATTTTCTAGTTCAAGTTTCTTACTCTTTTTTACCGCACTAGGTTTTAAACCCCTAATTGCTTCGTCACCAATACCGTACTCATGTCCCAAATCTGTAAATTTGTAATAATGTACAACCATAGGTACACTTATTTATAAAGCTTCCACTGTCGGGACTTCACCAATTGTAGTATATGACGTATGTGACACAAAGGTTATGTTTCCGAATGGTTAACACGATTGATAAATATACCTACACAAAGAACCGTTTTAGTGGCGTAAAAAATTACACTCTTATGATTAACAAATAGAATACAAATTTATTTTCGTCATGTTATATGTTGTGCAAATTTGTAAATAAAGAAAAACACAAAAATATTTTTATGGATACGTCTTCGTTATTACTTGTACAATGGGAGATCTTCTGACAAGCTCGTTTCATATTAAACTAAATATGTGTCTGTTAGCTGTAATATTCAAATTTTGAAAAACCTAACCCTTTAATTGGTAAAAACTGAGGGTAAAAATATTACTATTTTCTTGCGGCACGCCAAGAATATCTTGCGGCACACTGCTTGCAGAAGACTGTTATATCCAACTGTTTGACCGTACAAACATTGCTCTTGCACACATTGTTTCTATTAAGACTCGGTATAAAAAATTTTAATTTACGAGTTGAAATATATTCTTATAAGCAAGCGATGCAAAATATTAGTGGTTAAAGAGCATCTCGCAGTGTATTTTAACTAGAAAGTAGAATCAGCATTACTTGATGTATTTAGGTCCACACAAGATATCACATGCTCTATGTGCAATTTTGAATGAATGTTGTATACAAATGGATGCCAATGCTACCTTTGCAAAAACATATGTCTATACAATCTGTAACGGTTTTGTAGCTAAATGGATAACGCAACCGATTCCTATATCGATTTCCTTATAAAAATGGTCTTGGTGACGAGCCCATCATAAGTTCATGACTTATACTGGTAGAAAACAACACCAGGGTCATGTGTCAGATGTTTCAAACTCTACCATTGCTTTTTGGGGACGTATGATTCTTCTCCGTTGCCCCAGAAGTAATGCCGGTATTTCCTTGGGTGCTGTTGTTAGCGGTTGAAACTGTTGAGAGACACGGGAATAGGTAAGTTTTCCACATCGAGAAAGACTGGATATACGCGGTGAACAAATGCACAAGCATGATAACGCCAAGTAGTGTGTGCTTGAAGTAAGTGTAACGGGTTGTGTATATTATGATGCCCAAATAACAAGCCAGTGTGACAGAAATACAAATTCCAAAGAGGATTGTCAGTTTCTTCACTAGTGGAATTATCGAGCTTTCGTTGATCCCACTAGACAACATGTTCCTTCGATGCATATACAAGGGGTAGACCAAGTAGAAAAGGAAAACACTTTGTCCAATGACTGTTGTAACTCCGACAATGGCAAATCGTAAAATGGCGCTGCCAAAGGTGCCGACTTTAAGGCAACCTTTGTCGAAGGTGGCATAAGGTGGTACCACGAAGAATATCGCCATGTATATTGACATCATAATCATGACCACCGGGAATGTACCGAAAGCGAAAAATTTCAATTTCTTCGAGATGATACTGGATATCGATGGATTCATGTAAAACGCCGTCAGCATCCGCAACCACAAGATGGCGTACGTGGACATTGTACCCAGACCAAACGTAACAACCAACACTTTTTCGTAGTAATAACAGAATGGCTCGTGTAACGTGCCAAACATAGCGAATTGAATGGCTTGGAAAAGTAAATTGCAGAGTCCATCAATCAAGCACAACGCGTGCAGTATGGGACCAAAACGTAGATAATTAGAACCTGGAATAAGGCACAAGTTTACGTACTGCCAAGGACACTAATAATAGGAAAGAATTTAACGGGATACGTATTTGATAGAATTGTTCTATTTATCTCCGTGTGTCGGAAAAAACTCTATGTAACATGGTTCGTTAGACATTTTGTTCTTATTTTAATTTTGTTTTAATTTGATTCCACAACCACAATCCACCGACCTTTGCTTTTACTTCTGAGACCACATATCCCGCAACATAGCATTGCCAAGGTGGTGTAGCATGTTACACAGAACATTAATATTGCAAAAATTTCAGAAGCAAGCCATCTGGTACGGATCTCGTCCCATGTAGGAATGGTAAAGTTCCCGGATGTTGTAGGTCCACTCGTTGTGCTGTTCATTATATTTATTAACACTTCCAACTACCGTTCCTATTAAAAGTCTGCAATTGGTAAAAGAAATATAAAATGAAACTTAGAAATCTTAATGGGCTCGTCACTAAGACCGTTTTTGTTTAGAATTAATATATGTATCAGTCGCGTTGATGGTTCGGTCTCACGACAGTTCACAAATTAGCAATAATAACTGAAACTTTACTCAATCTGAGTGCGACTTTGCAGCCAAATTCATATTTTAAGCGTCGGCTTGAATACATTGGTATTTTTGGTTTGTCGATCAAATTAAAAAAGTTGATTAATACTAAATGACGAAAAAATGAAACAACAA
>CH001997.1:117855-138124 GCA_000149265.1 Ciona savignyi
CCCGGTAAGTATAACGGGAATTACACCAATATTACAGCAGTGTAGCACAATATGTTGGTAAGCATGCAAATTCCCATTACTACCAACTATCCGTTTTATACCCGGAAAAACTGTTTTTTCAGCAATCCCTCTGTTTCCCATCTTCCGACGATGAACACAGAGCGGGTAGATAAAAGACGCCAAAAGAAAGATTTGAGAAAGTATAGCTGACGACGCAGCCACTATCCACTTTATGTTGGAGTTTCCTGAAACTTCTGCCCTTTGGCAGCCAATCTTGGTTGTTACGTATGGCGGCTGGACAAGGAACAGTATGACCTCACATACAGACACAAGCATAAGAAAGACAGATACCATCCACACAACGACGTGGACCACTCTGTTTATATTGCACCGCCACAGCGGGTTAAGATAAAATGACGTCAGAATTCGGAACCAAAAGATGACGTAGGTACAGCACATAGCAAGTCCGAAAGTGAGCACCATTATCTTCTCGTAGTAAACGCAAAATGGCTCGCCGATTTGAGCCAAGAAAGAGAGTTGAATGCAGTTGTAGATGAAAGTAGCTAGCCCCGCCGTGACGCACAAACCGTCGGATATCTTTGAAGAATTACTTCGTAAAATACCTAAACACAAACATAGGTATTTAATTAATAACAACAAATAGTAATCCAGAGTATTTTAATGCTAGTTTGCTAGTGGTTATGATAGCAAACCATGTAAATAAGTGGGGTTTAACATGTTTATCACAGAGGTATCTGAGTGAATGTAGCATTTTCACGTACGTTCTCGTTACCTAATGGTTAAGGATACATATATTAACTACATAAAAAACGGTCTTATTATCAAGCCTGTGATGGGTTTGAACCTTAGACCGCGGTAATAAAATGTTGCGTTTTCATTTCTATATAATACAAGCTAGAAGTTGCACCAGTAACCAGCAAATAAGTAATAGTTGTGACCGTGGTATTTAAAACATAGCCCACGCGGTTGGCATAGTTTACTTCTCTACTACTGGTCTTGCGGTTAAGTGCGTGTGTGAACCCAGGTATTGAAGAGAAAATGAAAGGTGGTAAAATATGACGTCACATTTATCAGACGTCACCAGTTTTACCGCCTCAATAACATACGAGGTTTGTTGACGTATGCCGCTGACCGCAAAGGTCGGTTGACGCATGTCGCTAATTACCAGATCGGTTTGATGCATGTCACTGTTTACAAATGTCATTTGACGCAATATGTTACCGCTTACCGCTTTACGTACAGGCAGCTTTACCTGATTCCACATTGAAACGTCTTCCGTTCGTTGATGTGTATATGACGCCAAACGTTACAAAAAGCACAACCAGAGATACGATGGTCGAAAGAACGATTGAAACCAGCTTTTCAACTTTGACTTGGTCCGTCGCGATATTGGTAAAATTAGAGCTGTTGTCATATGTTGTCATTGCGATCGTTAGGACGGACATGCCACTTAAATTTTTCCAAATTATGTCCAAGCTGTAGAAAAATGACACTTTCGAATTTTGGAACTTTCTCATTAATAAAATCAGGCCAAATAGCTTGGTCAGTAAGTGCAGCGACTTTTATTCGAAGTATTAAAGATTAACCGGTCGCTTGCTATCTGGTATATACTAGACACAACGTTGTGTCCTTTCAAGTCACCTAGCGGACTTCGCTTAAACCAAGTGGATTAGTGGGTTCTGCAAAAACTGAAGGCGTGAGAACGCTCCAATACGCCATCGCAAGATGATATTACGGATAGCAATGTGAGAATGCTCCATTAAGTAATCGCTAGGTGATCTGACGATGACCCGTGTGACAACAACACTGCGTGTTCTTATTTACCAGATTAAACATGAACATCCTAGATTAAACATGAATATCCTATAATTTGTCTAAACAGAACCTTATAATTAGCTAAAATACCAACTACCTTATCCTGAAAGAACCTATTTTTTAACAATGGAAACTTGTTGCCGAATGGTAAACACGACCGATACATTTACCAATTTTTTTACAAAAATGATCCTGGTGACAAGTCCATTATAGGTTCGAAACTTAGCTATGTTAAAAATAAAAAAGGGCGTATATTAACAATACAAAAAGCAAGGTCGAGTTGAGCCTTCAGTTAGCCTAAGATACCTTTATATCCTTTCTATATTATATATTGCTTTCTGTTTGACTTATGGAAGCTAGATACACATATAGTGACCAGAAACAATAGTATTAAAAAACAAATAAACGCTTCTTGTTATAAGAGACACTTTAAATAAGCAACATTTAACTTATATATTTCCTGAAAGCAGTTCTAATTGCACTGGTAAATACGAGCTAACGCAAGGTAGTATTCAGTATATAGAATATTTTCCATCACTTGTAAACAAAGGGTATTGTTTGGAAATACCGAGGAATACAAGAACAACAGGACAAGTAAAGTTTACATAGCACGTCACTGATACAGGTCGCGCACTAACGCGTGGTTGTATTTAAGTCATTTAAGAGTTGAGTTAGGGGTAATGAAAAGGGTTTGTTAGGTCTTTTGTCCGAATGGTTAATGTAACCTATACATAAATTGATTCCTATAAAAGGGTCCTAGTGAGGAGACCATCAAGGGTTCAAAATTTGGCTAGATAAAAAAGGGTTTTAAATCCTACAGTCTTCATCATTTCTAAAGAGAATACTCTTAAAAGCAATTGTTTAAGATCATTGAACCGCTTTTTAAACATTTTATTATTGGCTGTCGCGTAATCAAAATAATATTATTGGTTTGACCTATAGACATTGCATTAGACAACAATCAGTTAACTTTAAACTGCATAATTATTTCTTGAATCACAGTTACAGCATAAACTAGTTCATTACACAATTTATTTCATTAAAAAATAAACGTGACGCAAATTGAAAAAAATTCGAAAACGGTACAAAACAACGACCGTTTTTTTTGTACGATGAAAAATAATAAACACGCTTTCATGTATCGAAGTTTAGTTTTCGGAAACAATACCTTAATTATGCGTGTATATTAGGAAATTGATAATCTTTGTATTACATAACACATGACCAATTTCCAATTAAATACGTGTTTACGCCACGTTTTACAAATACCTAGTCTGTAATTTTGGTGAGTAACATAATGTGAGGTTATTAGCTCCAAATTTAACATGAAAAAGTACAGTCGTGCGGCGAAATGGTTAGCACGACCGATTTAAATACAGGTTTATATAAAAAATAACTCTCAAAAAATGCATTTTTATCTAACTTACTTTGTACTTTTAACTCCACATTTAACTTACTTTTAATTTAAATTACAGTACAAAATCGATGCATAAGTTTTATTTTGTATCATAAAATGTGAAATGTGATGTGAAATATCAATTAGGAGTTTGAAATATTTTTGAATGCGTTGCTTGGTGAGCGACGGACAGAACTTCGATTTCTCCTTAATGTTCCAGAGCTGTTGACTGGGCTTTGGGACGGGTACCATTCCACCTCATAACATGCAAGGGACAGTACCCTCCTCCAGTCTGTGAAGGAATGTACCAAGGCGGCAAGGTGCACTACCAAGTTAATGTTCAACAGCAAGTGCGATAAAAATACATTAGGAGTTTTGTAGGCAATAACAACACCATAACATATGATGTTAACCACAACACACAAAACCATTGTAACAGCGAGTCGTTTTACAAAGGGAAGCGCTTGGCTTCGGTCAATCCCTTGCGTAATCATCCGCTTCCGATGCATGTAGATAGGGTATGTGAAGTAAAACATGAGCGACGCTTGACAGACTATCGTAGTTAACGCCACGACCGCCCACTTTAAGCTCACTTCTACTTCCAAATCCACCTCGCAGCCGAAAGGCGTCCAAAAATACCTCAGTGGTAGAAGAAACAGCAGGGTAGAGACCGCTGCTCCGATTAGAAGTATTACAAAGGTTATCCGGCTGAATACATGTAGCCATCGTTGTATGTGCTCTTTCAATAACGGTTCAAGGTAAAAGGTTGTCAGCATGCGGACCCAAAACACGCCATACGTGCTTAGGATTGAAAGGCCGAAGCTTATAACCCTCACCGCCTCGTACACTGGGCAGTAACCTGCGGGGACTTGCACCACGAAAGGTAGCTCAATTAGAGTGAATGTTAACACGGAAAACGCTCCCAGAATACACAAGACCTTGAGCAGAAAGTTGTACCGCCGACGGTTAGCATCAACTGAAACAAATATTGTGCGTGTTAAGCTATGTAAAAATGTAGTATACATGGGGTTTATTTAGGGGTTCTATAAACCCCTCTTTTATTAATTTACATTTATTACATTTTTGGAACATTAGCACAAACGTTAAATTCAAACGCGGTACTGTTCATGTGAGAATGTCATTTTTACATCCTTCCAACGTTTTTTAAACTTTATTCAAAGTATTTTTTGTTCTCTCCGCCGCAGCGCCCACTGCAAACAATTTAAAAAATAGTACATGTCAACCATTAAAAAATAATTGAAAACAAAGCTACAATTGCTTATCAAAAAAACATAAAGCTGAAAGACACTTTACTAGAATAGGAAAGCATCAAAGAACCCCAAAGTTATCTAGTTTGGTGCCTAAAAAATATTAAAATAGAATCACATGCTTTGTTATACTTCTAGAGAAAAAGTCACATGAGCTGAAATATTTGGACTTTTCTTTGTCGAAAATTGTTGTTAGCTGAATGGCTAAGATCAAAAGCGAACATTTCCCTGGGCAAACCACTAATGGCCTGAAGCCAATAGATTAATGGGTTCTACCAAAACTGAAAGAACGTCTGAATCATGCATAACGCACTGAAATAACTCCGGTAACACGATGGGTCGGAGGAAATCTGATGACTGCTCGTGTGATGCGTTTTCCTATTTACGGGTTTAAAACATAAATAATATATTATCCTGTAGGTTTCAGTTTCCTAGATATGATTTTCATCACAGCCATATTATATCGGGTGAAATGCAATTATTAAGTCCTAAACAGTCGTAACACGTCAAGATTAAGCTTTGTTTAAGATCTCAGTAAGAATAAACGTGTGTCTCGAATGTTTATTTAACTTTCCCACGGCCTGTAAATAAAACAATTCCAACTTTGTTTAAATATTAAGCAGGTAATCGGTGAAATCAGTAAAATGGGCAAAATGCGTTTTAGGCTCTGACGTAATGACCGAGTATTTATAGCTGTAAGTAAGAAAGAACATTTTCTCACGCTACTACCGGCCATAAAATTCGACTGTAGACACGCAGGTTTAGAAGATTACGATTTTTTTTTGTTCGGTTGTGTTACCGAATGGTTAACGCGACCGATACATATACCAACTATATAAATAAACGGTCTTAGGAATGAGACTACATCATGGGTTTGAACCTTATTTCGGGTAAAAAATAGTTTCCTAATTTCATTTTCCTTTGTGAGAGAATAGAAGTTATTGTAACACGGGAAATCTCCTCATTTAAGACGTTGGATCTGTTGCAGCATTTAGTGCATTGATAGAACATTACATTTTTATAAGTTACTTTAAATCAACTAGATTAAAGTAGAAGTTGAACCTAAAACCTTTAAATTAACCACACAATAAAATTGGAACCAAAACTTACTTTTTACCCGCTGCCGAATGGAAAACACCAGCAGTGATATCGCAATGTACGTCACGAACGGGGCGGCTATGTAGGAGAACACAAGGGAGGCGATTTTAATCCTTATTGTCACGTCATCTGTAGTTGAGGTGTGGTTTATCGTGCTATTGTCCTCATTCATTGCAAGTCTAATTTATACCTACATCCGACCACGAAATTAAAAATCCTGTAAAAAAGTATAATTAATATCCACAATATCTCGGTTCCAATCGTGTAAAATACGTGGCGAAAAGTTGCGCTGGAGACATGGACAAAATTGCATGAAGTGGAAATGTTAATTTAAGTACGGTCGTGTGGCCAAATAGTTACCGCAACCAATACATGGGCCAATTCTATACAAAAACGGTCTTGGTCACGAGCCTATCAAGTATTCGAAACCTAATCTGGCCAAAATACAAAAACAAACAAAAAAACAGTACAAACGGTAATGTTTTTTGACCGAATCGTTAACGTGACTGATGTGGCTGATCCATTGCAAATATAAAAAAGTTTTAGTGACGATTCCAGGTGGTTCGATACCTGGACCGGTAAAAATACATTAACGAGTACAGAAATACGTTACATTAAAAATACTAATTTTAACATATGCATTGTTCCCACAGATTAATCATAAGGTTGTAAGAACATGGACGCGTGATACGATCTACACTGTCGCCACTTTCCGCGTAATTGTATCCTTCGCCGGACAATTCATTTAACGGGCAATACCATGGTCCAGTAGATTCTATTGGTTCGATTAAAAACTGAAGTTATTAAAATTAAAATAGCTCCTGTAACCTAAGTATGGGTGCAAGGTGGTCTAATGATTCCCTATATAGCGGTGGATAAACACTTGTATCAGATAGATCTAGGCAGAAAATACAAATGCGGAATAACACGTTTCTAAATGTCTGAAGATAAAAAACATTATTCCTTCTTCTGTCCTCAATGCAATGTAATTTGAGTACTTAATTATTGGCGATGCGGTATCCTTTTACTGTTATATGCAGTATATGTTGTCTAATACTGTTAAATGCTCTTATATCGTTAAATTGCGTCACCTTAACATTTTAACGAACGATTTTCTGTTGGTCGCCCTAAATGATACTTGGTAAATGGCACTTTCCTAATTTGAATATCTTTTGGCTAAAGACCTTTAAGTAATGCTTTAATTAAACTAAGGTATTCCAACTATAATTTATCACCGGATTACGCGTGGAGACATCGGCCCTGCAACCATTGTTTCAAAAGCCAAAGTGGCCAAAAGTCCGAACTGCCAGAATGTCTGAAATTCAGTAAACTTTTGCCTCAAATCTCTGCAGTCAATAAATGTACTCCCCAAATGGGATACTGAACATAAAGTCACAGCAGGCAACATCATATGCAATTACACAATTGTTTAACACTAAAACTATTTGGTTTTGCATTATTTATTTAACTGGCATGTTAACCGACGCAAGCCCACATCACTTAATTGTCAACAAAGCAAAGGTAAGCTGTCCAATTGTTTCCTTTTCTGACGCATAATCAAGCGATAGGATATCAATCGATAGCTAGTTTTGTATGCAACGAGGTGACTAATATGACGCAATAATGGGGTACAAAGTATTTAAAGTAAAAGTAAAATAACTAAGTATAGAATGGGAAAAACGTGAAGATATTTCTGAAAACTCCAAATTAAAAAATGCGTGGTTTGGAATTTTAAATATGTAAATATCCGTCCTAAATCGTATCACTAAATTAGTAGTAGTCGTTTGTTACGATTAATGCAATATCACAATTGCCTGACAAAACTAAAAGTAAGGAAAGAGGGCAAGAATAAGGGGGGGGGGTACTCCTCAGTAAAAGAACGGTTACGGCTGCTCAGTTATATAAAGCTTATAAACTTCGGTTATTGTAGCAGTTTTGGTTAGAATTGGGGGCTAGTTCTGGGGTATGGATTAGTATGGCAGGTTAAGAATTAGCTTCTTTACTTTTATTGAGCACTCCGCCCCTTTCCTATTTAACCTTTGCCTTTCATCCAAATGGTTGCCGGTTCGAAATTGGTCGCTATGGATAGTCGGTTTTGTCATTGAAAAAGGCACTTAAAGAACATTCCCTGAACCTAATGTAATGATGGATTCTACGAAATTGAAGAAATGTCCGACTCATGCACAGCAAACTACAACAGCTCCGGTAATCCATCGCTGGGTCCATAGTAATATGACGACCACCAGCGTGTTAACGCCCCATGAGTTTCCAATTCATCGGGATAATCGTGAATATCATATCCTTTTACCCATCTTTCTCTTCCTAAGTGTTATCTCCAATGGCCACTAAGTTGTACATCCAGTGACAATCAATAATAAAATTACATCAGCGCTAAAATGTGGAAATGCACGATTGCACGGCCAAGGCTATGTAAGTTCATATTGTTGGTTTCAAACAAGTTGAATAGCGATATCGAATTACTCAGGATGTAATAAATATTGTGGTCCGCTGGTTTGATGTACCACGTTCAATTTTATTTAATCAATGCTGTGCAGTATATTCTGCTATAGCAGAAACTTATAGTTTTTGCGGTCGCGAGTAGTATTTAAGCCTTCCCATATATGTAGCCTATATATATTACCAATTATTATACCAATGTGTTTTGATAACTGTCATGTTAAAGTATTTTACTGTTTCATCTTTGGTCATATTTATAGCGGCTTATATTCTTACCGTAAATAAATAAACATCAAATAAACTAACTATAAAGCATAAGGAGAAGGTAAAAATATAAGTCAATCAAGTCACTTAGGTTTTGTTACGGCGATAGCGGGCATTTGCAGTTATATTTATTCATTTCTTACCCCTTATTCATTTGATGGAACTATTTACTTTAATAACTGGAGCTATTTACGCTTATTACTACATAGTTGCAATGATCGTTTGTTTATTTCAGCCCTGCCTCCAACTACCAGTCCTGAATACTACATAAACAGTCCTGAATACTAAACATAAAACCTTTGCCCAAAAACTAACTTTTCTAGAAATAGTTTTTCTATATATACAATTTTATTGCCAAACACCAGTCGACTAAAACACCAGTTCATACCAGATATGCAAGTGCAATAACCAACACTGTGATTGACTAAGTAAGAGCTAAAGAACCTTATACCGTTATAATAAATATTTTCTGTTGATAGGCTACAGTTGAAACGACGGTTATCCCAGAAGCATGTTTCCACAACATGACTGCAAAGCGTGGATTTATTGGAAGATTAAAACGTGTAGACGTCGCAATTATAAATGGCTGATTCGACTACTTTATTATCACGCTTCACCAAATCGAGACAATATATTCATTACAACTTCCAAGAAAATTATAACACCAATTGGAAGATGGCAAAATTTACCGAGAAGCCAAGATAGCTATTGACTTAACTGAATGTTGTAGATACAGCTCCAACCAACCGTACCGTGTTATCGCCCCCTAGATATCCATGTATTTAAAATTGAACCTGTAAAACAATCCGGCAAAATAAAATCCCCAAAATAGCATAATTCTTTGATTATCAGAAAACTAATGCTAACCGTTAAGGACGACTTGTGATAAATATATAAACAGCAAACGTTTTAAATACAATAAAAGTGTTTCGAACCATTATAATCAGAATGAACTTTAAACAATTTTAGGGAACACCGTTTGACTTTTGCATAAAGGGATTGAAAATAAATTAAAAACGTCTATGTTCAGTAGAATTTAAACTTAACGTCATTGTTCCGTCATAAATGAAAATATTTTTGTGTAAACATGAGGCGTTTTGCTGTCGATTTTGTAAAAAGGTTAGAAAGTCTAGCTGTTTTTAGTATAATATATTCATTTTAATCATATTGAGTGAGTTACTTACATTAAATCCAGTTGCAGGCTTCATAGGACAAGCCACTTTTTTTTATTATGGACGCAGAACTAGTGTGCAACTGTAGAAATTGTCGGAAATTATTAACCACGGGTCAAGCTTGGGTCACGTCTTGTTCTCACGTGTTTTGCTATGCGGACGGGGAAAAACTTATCGGTAAATCTATTCATAAAGGCTGTAGAATGTATCATTGACATATATGCCCATAAAGACACCTTTTCAGTACGCATAAACACTATTACTCATATTATACCAGACATAGGTCTTAAACATTTCTAACTTTCCGATTACAGCCAATGAAAAGAAATGTCCGGTGTGCAACCACCAGTTTACCGGCAAGATGGACTTGGTTCGATTCGATCTTAACCCATCGGAGGCGTATAAGTCAATGGTGTTGTGCGGCCAGAAACCAGACGTCGTTCTAGATGTTTGCAACAGAGCAATTGCATTTTGGAATTTCCAAATGCGACAGGAAACATTGTACAGAGTAATTGAATGAGCGCCACCTAATGTATTTTGACTGAAACTTTTAGTCGTCTGTAGTAAGAATATTTATGTCTTATCTAATTGGTGAGGAAACACAGGGGGTATTATCACTTGGAAATGCATACGATTTTCTGATGCCGTCCCGTTTGCTGACGGAAACGCTGTTGCTGATTAAGTTTCACAAAATATTGGTGATGTCTGATTCTGATAAGTGCCTTGCCTAATGACACAACCGTCAAAGCAAGAGGCTGGTTTTAATATTATTTTATTTTTACCGGGCTTAGTTTTGAACCCTTGATATGTTCGTCACCTAGACAGTTTTTTGTGTAAAAATTGGTTTCTATGTATCGCTAAGACACATGACATGACCGTTGAAAGTGATGTTAGTCGCCTCTTGGTTTGACCAAAACTGCTTCACCAGCACGACACATGGTAGCATCTAGCATGAATGTTTAATACGACCGATACATACATCAAAATTCTGTGAAACTAAATCAGCAGAAGACTCTCTGTCATATATACATCACACCACGTGTTATAGGAATATGAGTCGAAGAAATTAAAGGAGAAATATTCCAAAATGGAACAATACTGCAACAAACTGGTTTCAAATTGGAAGATTCAGTCCAAAGCGTTGAGCGCTGAACTCCAGACTACCAAGGTCGAGTTAAAGGAAGTGAAAACGAAATTTACAGAGGTGAAAAGATGAGTAGTTTTAGTTTACTTTAATCATATTTTGGCCTTGTTTTAAATGACAACAATAGAAACAAAATCTCGGCACAGCAACAGGGGCAGACGGGTGAACGAACAGTCATTGAAACACGTCATCAAAAAAAGATATAAATTTAGCGAAGGCGGTCTTTAAAACTAGGTGACAAAACAATGATTTAAAAACAAAAAATAATAAAGATCAAAGGATGTAAAAATTATGTTTTAAAAAGCCGCGATTGAATTTACGTTGTCTTATTTGACAGGTGAACTCTTTGCTGCGTGAAAAAAACAAGAATCTGCAAAAGATCCAAGCGGCGTACAGCGCCCAGAAGCGAACTTCCATCTCAGTACCTCCTCAAGAGCCAACCAGGTCGAACTTTACACCGTGGCAAGATATGGAGACGCAAGATACAGTTTCACCCAAACGTTCTTCACTTTCTGACTTCGTTATGCATTTCAGTAAGTTTATAATCTTGTTTTTCCATGATTTACTCAGGAACTCTCATGTTGGCACGTGTACTCGTAGGTGAAAAATAATAAGGTCCAAACCGGTTGGTTATGTTTTTTACGTTATCATTTTTCTTACAGATTCTCTTAATCATTTTTTCGCGTATGAAAAAACGCACGGCCGTTATCGTACGGATATTTGCCAGATTACACTATTATTATTTTTTTATATATTTTAGATTTTATTAACTATTTTATGAAAATGTGATGTATGAGTTCAATAATGTATATAATAGCTAAAGGGTCCCGGCAAAGGCGACGCTCTGTTTTTTAAGGCGCTAAGTTTTGAACTCATTATACGCTGTTATATTTTTAGACAGCATTTTGTATAAAAATCAATGTTTAACCATTCGGTTACAGAATGATACTGTTTTTACCGGGCTAGATTTCAAATAGTTGATGGGCTCGTAACTCGTTACCAAGACCGTTTTTTGTATATAATTCGGTGTATGTATCAGTCGCGTTAACCATTCGACAATGCGACCTCCTGATGCGTTTACCTATTGAATCTGCATAACAGAAAATACAGTAAGTGGATTTTACCTCAACCAAATGGTTCACTGACTTAAAACAAAACTCAATGTCTCCATTTAATTAAACACAATCTATAAGGCGACTCGACTGCAGACACGTACTATTCTCACGACTGTTCATGATTTCAAAATAGTCGGCATTTTAATGTGGGACCTACGGTTTAAACAAAGTTCAGAAAATCGAACACATTAAAAATATATGAATGGTACTGTCGTGTGACCGAATGGTTAACGCGACCGATACATATATCGATCCCTTATATTTTTTGAATTTTTTTTGAATAAAACATGACCGTTTTATTCAAAAACGGTCATGTTTACGAAACCTTAATTTGTTTTAAACCTGCAAGAATAAACGTTTTGATTCAAAAATTGAAAATTCGATTAAAAATTGAAACATGCGAACTTGACTGAAACCTTCACTGGTTCGAAACAATTAGATTGACATGTGCCTTAATTTGTAACTATATGATTGACAGATACATTGATTGGTAACAATTTGATTAACAGGCGAGAAAAGTGGCATGTCGCCACCCCAGCGCGACCCCGGAGGCTTTAACGCCGAGGAATTCTGTTACAATGCATCTCACCCACCGTCCCCATGCCCCATTTTCAACCAGCCCATGTCTACCAACAGAACCCCGATCAAAGGTGACATGTCTGTAAATCTAACGCACTCAACGAGTTGTTGAACTTTAGACCTTTGTTTGAACAAAACCAATCGCTAGTTAGTCGACTGAGACCTCGAACAAGGCACATAGTGGACATTACCTAATCCCAGTACATTAATGGATTGAACTAAAACAGTAGCAACGTATCGATAATATTCGTCTACCACTAGTTTTCTACCACCTATTAACGTTAAACGAACCGTCTGATTTTGGTTCATTATGCGAAATACATTAAACGAGGTTTTCATCTTAGAAAGTGGTTTCCCAAGAAAACTCTTCTAGCATATGGAACTGACCGAATGCGTGTTCGAATATGAAGTTTTCAGGAAGCAGAAACGTTCGCATGCTCGCCGCCTCCTTTCTTATATTCCACTGTAATCTCCAGTTGTTTACATTTAATCACAATCGTTGCGTAATAATAAAGTGTTGTTGATATGAATCTAGGCGCCAACTCGCGGTTTTCCTGGGCTGCATAACCTTACAGATTTTAAGGATGACAGAAAGTAGACAGAAACTGAGTTTATTAGCGAAATGCTATTTGCCGTATGAGCTCAAATAAAATCTAATGAGAAATACACCAAGCGTATTCGGGCAGTTAATGTAAAACGTCAAATATCAACCATCGCGATAGAGAAATAGGAACAGACGAAAAAACGATGGCTCAATAAGTTTCCCGGTTATTGCGGATGTAAGCAGCACATTTACTTGCATATACGACGAAGGACAAAATAGATTTGTTCAGTTTCTCGCATATCCAGTACTGCAAGACACCAGGTTTCAAGTCAGGAGAAAGATAGATTTTGGCGAAATACCAGGCAAAAAGGGTTAAAACTATAAATAAGGAATAAAACACTAGGAAGACAGGCAAAGCAATTATTCGACTAACTATTAAAAAAAGTGATTTGTTACTTAAAATAAACAGTGAATTTGGAATGAATCTTTGGGTACCTAAAAGTGTGTAAACTTGCGTCACAAATTTCCAAGCGGTTTGATTATTGGGTTTGTATCGGTCAGCATGCCAGCGTGGTAACACTGTATCGCACAAATTGAAAGAAACGGCGTAAATAAGCGCTGAAATTTCCTATTTGGCTTTAAAATAATTCGATATTAAGCGCCACAGCTCATGTCACATTGCGTGCCGTGGCTGATGACACATTGCATGCCGTGGCAGATGTCAGATGCCACATTGTGTGTTATGGCAGATGACACATTGCATGCCGTGGCAGATGTCAGATGCCACATTGTGTGTTATGGCAGATGCCACATTGCGTGTTATGGCAGATGCCACATTGCAAACCATGACCAATAACATAGGAAGCAGCAGGGAAGACAAGTTCACAGTGGACTACAGAGCAGACTGGAGGTTATCCACCCAGTCAATGGCAGCTTGTTCATTCTCAGCAATGAAGTGATATTGCCGCTTTGATAATTTTACCTGGAATGATAAAATGGGCCTAATATACAGGCATGGACCTGGTATGTCAAAAAAATAGATTTTTTAAGCTATCTTTAAAAAAAAACAACACATGGTTCGGATTCGGTTCTTGTGGGGACAAAACAACTGCTCTAAACTGGTCTTAAGTATTTCAGTTTGCACACCCAGTAAACTCGAAATTTAAAATTATAACATTTAATAATAATTTTAGGAAATATGGCAAATAAATATATATGCAGGTCAGTCCAGGCGCATGGAACATCAATTCAATGCTCTAACTCCCTTTATGTCCTGCAATAGCTCTTGTAACCTGATGGTGGGCACGAGGTGATCTGACGATTGCCCGTGTGTTAACCCCCTTGGTTTTCCCATTCACAGGGATAAAGAATATCCCATATTTTTGGATTAATTACATTAGGTTGTCTGTTTCCTGATTCAGTTTGACTGTTTAGTTTAAACAGCTGATGGATAACAGGTTATTGAATGTATCAAATTTACCTCAAAGAAAGATTTTGCTGAAGTCCCTTTAGGGGCTCCTGACAAAGGGTCAACGAGTTCAACCGATTCAAGTTCTTTCAGATCGATGATGCTTTTGCAAACGTTGTCGCCTTGAGCCTCATATTGCCGGAGCTGTCAGTTAAATATATTTTGATCATGTGAGAGGGGTAAATGCATTGGTGGGTAAAGTAAGTCAGTAGTGAAAGGGGTTAACCGAATGTTACCAACTCATTGTAGTAAATGTTAGCAACGCATAAGTATGGAATTCACCTGTATACACTAGAACTTAACACCATTTCTCCGGCAACTTGACAGTGTACATGTGAGGTGTATATAGAAGTTCTACCTCATGGTTACCCACCAACCTTTAAACAAGGTCACCCATCAACCCTCAGACAGCTACCCATCAACCTCAGAAACTACCCAAGCACAAGTTTACCCACCAAACCATACATACATACCTCATGCTTGGTCGTATCAAGCACAAAGAACCGTGGTTTCCACCCCTTCATATAAGCCCCTTGCTTCCACAAGATTCCCTCGTATGTTCGAACCTGTGAGGTTGGAGGGACGATATTAACAAGGTAAATGACCATAGGTTCCTCTTTCCATGACCCATCTGGTCAGTAAAACAGTCATTCAATGTGGTTACTTTTGCAAAGAAAATAAATGAAGAACAAATAGTGGGCAGTAGTATAAAAAGCTTTGTGAAGGTTAAGCGTTGGGGAAATAAATTGTTTAGACAGTTGTAAAGGAGCGATTACGGTCCAAGTGTTTAAACCAACTGATTGTATTTAATGTGGAAATTGTGTGTTGCTTTATTGTGCAGCAAATGAAACATGTTTATCTTGTACAGAATATTGTGCAGGGTGCATCCTGTACTGGCTGGACGTGCGCTGTGAGCATCTCGTGCAGGGTGTACTTAATATGGGTAGAGCGGTGGAGTCAGATAGTGCAGGGTGTTTAATAATTTCAGTGTATATACTGTGATATCCTTTGATCGATTAGCATGTTGGTTTAGTGCGTTGCCTTTTTGGTCGAAAATTTGCAGGTTTAAAACTAGTCACTAGCCAGTCCATGTTCTTAGGCAAAGCATTTCACAGACATTAGTTAAACCCAGTTGAATGATGGGTTCTACCAATTTGACTGAATGTGTGAATGATACACAACACCCTGCAATACATCCAGTAACCCGACAGTGGGTGCAGGGTAATATGACGGCCATGTGTTAACGTCTTTTGCATTTTCCCATACACAGGGATAAACATAAATATTCTATCCTTTTTTTTTCAATAAAAATTTGCATTTAGTAACCACCTCTGGTTTGGTGTTGGTTTGGAACTGGTTGTACATGGAGGCCGTGTCCATGGTATCGTTGACCGGGTGAACCATAATGTCGGGGGGGTTGGCCCAGTTTTCCGACTGAACACTAACCTCTCTGATGGCTGCACGCTGTAAGGGGGTGGGGGTTATGGGGGGGTCGGTATTTAAATATAAACTGAAAAATTTGAAAACTAAGGAATTGAGATTATTCAAAAGTAACGATCAAAGGTGGGTATGAGATGGTGAAATTAATGGATGAAAACATAAGAAATGTCATTTTTCACCAAAACTTTCAAGCACACTTGAACTTAAAATTTAAAACAAGAGATGTTGTTAATGCCTTCCTTTCATCCAATAGAGCTAAGTGATGTTTTTAGGATATATGTTCGAACAACACTAAAAGTATGGAAAAAGGGGAAACTGCTCACTAAAACTATGAAAACTAATTCAAACAATACTCCAAAAACTAATCTCAAACCCAGAACTAACCATAACTTTAACTCTAATCCCAACCCTCTTATCAAGAGTGTTGCCTATTCGAACACAACTGTGCTTGAGACAGAACCTTGTATAAAGCATGCACTGCAGGTGATTGGATGAAAGAAAGGAGTTAAACTTAGGATGATTGGGGTGAGGGGACTGATATGGTTGGGGTGAAGGGAACTGAGGGTGATTATCTACCCCCATATAAGGTGTGGATGCCAGTGAGGTCAGCGCGAAGGATACGGATCGAATACGTGGAACAAGAAGCTGCTGGGAAGCGAGGAAGTCCAGCGCCTGGATGATCGTGGGGTTAAGTAATGGGATCAGTTGGGAAAAGCAGTTTCGGAAATAAAATTTAGAAAATTTTAACCGAAAATTTAAAAAAATTAGACGAAAATTTTAACCAAAAATTTAGAAAAGTTAGACGAAAGTTTTAACCAAAAATTAATAAAATTTTGACCAAAAAATGTAAAGACCAGAAATCAAAAGAAAAGAGCAAGAAAGAAAGATATTTACTGAAAGTATTGTTGATTTTATCCACAAATCTCATTTTTATTATTAGCATTTCACTATCAAAAAATTATCTTTGTAACAACAATACAATGAGATCGAAAGAGAAAGGTTTTTTAAAAAAGAAAATTTGGCAGGAAAGTTAGTAGTTTGTTAGTTATGAGGGTGACGGGGTTATTTGTTGGGATGAGAGGGGTGAAACAGGAGCTTGGCAGCCGACAGAGAACTGAACGGGGCGGCAACTTACTAGCGGGACAAGTCTACGTTTAGGATGTGGAAGATTCTTGAATGAAATGTCGAGAGTTTAGATGGGTTAGTATGTGTGGACTTGAGGCATATGGGGTTTCACAAATGTATTTTGACCCCATGGGTAAAATGATCACTGTGTGGGTAAAACAGCTTATCCATGGGTAAAATGTTTAGGTAATAACTAATAAACTGTTCAGCAATAGAACTATTAAAGAAAGTTTTGTTGAAAAGTCAGCACTCAAACCAACTATTTGATCGTCCCGGTACCCTGGGGGTATGTTTGAATCGTTTGAAATAAAATAAATCACATATTGGATACATTGTAATGGCATTGTTAACCAGACTGTGGGTGCAAGGTAATTGATGATTGTTCGCAAGATAAAGCCATTGTCCCATCTACAGGGATAAACAGGTACCCCATTTCTTTCTCTGTGGGAGGCGATCGCTCAAAATACGCCGCGTACAGCAATACAAAATGTTGACGAATCTTTAGTTAGCAATTTGAACCCTTTGCGTCTTCATTATTCGCCATTTAAACCCTTTGTATTTTAACTACAATTTGCAATAAAACTTTATATATATATATATCTTAAGCCACCTATAATAAAACACCTTAATATATTTGGCCACCGTCAAAAACCAATAAAACACCCTAATATATTCGGCCGCAGTTAAAAACCAGTAAAACACACTAATATATTTGGCCACCAACATAATTAGACTTTATTTTGAGACTTAATTAATAAAGTTTTATTAAAGTCGGTTTCACAATACCACTGTCCTGTGAGGCCATCTTCAATAACCAACTGATCGAACAAAAACACTAATACGTTCAGCCACCCGACTGTGAGCATGTCTTATTCTAACAGGCGTCTGTACAATTACATCACTTCCCATTGGGATGACATCCTATCCTGTGCGACGAAAAAGGCTAAATACCACACTGTCGGTAGCTGAATGTATATATCACATATACGAATAATATGGGATATATCACATATATACGAATAATATGGGATATATCACATATATACGAATGATATGGGATATATCACATATATACGAATAATATGGGATATATCCCATATATACCAATAATATGGTATATATCACATATATACGAATAACCTTGATCACATATACGAAAATATAGAGATATACGAAAACATGACATGTTGCAATGTTTGCCTAGGAAATAATTAAAATCTGCTGGTACAGATGGGGGAGGTTACAGCGCAAACAACTTTAAGATTTGGTTCCGACCACCAAAGCACTTACCTTATGGATGACGTTCACAGTTGTGAGTTTGTGCATTTCCCTGACTTCACTTCGCGCCTGCATGGTCTGTTCCGGAACCTTCCGCTGCAAGGTCAATGAGGATTTTTTTGTGGAGAAAAATGGTGATAAATTTCGGAGAAAATGTGCCAGACTTAGCCCATGTTTGCGCAATATTTGCTGATAATGACTAAAATTCAAGAAACGTCAATACGCCATACATAAGCATTGTAGTTTTTATCGTGGGTGGGGGTTTTCGGGTGAGAAAATTAGGAGAAAATTTGCCCAATTAAACTTCGGCCATGTTTGCGCAAAACTTGCTGATAAAAATACAAACGCAACCGAGATGTATTTAACAGTGTTGAGATTAAAAAAATAAAAAAGTTGTCCTAGAACAAATTAAACCAGCTGGGTTTATATATATCAAGAGAATTGCGCCTGAATATTAAGAACCAAAGAATTGCATCAATTGTTAGAGTAAAAAGTGCAAAAAAAAAACAAAAAAAAATTTCTCACCCTTCGCGGGGTCGATTGGTTGACTGCTTTCCACGTTGACTCCCAGGGGTCAACTGGGACCCCTAATTCCGTCTGCAGCCGATCAATTTGGCTGAGCAGCATTCTACAACATATGGGTGATTAATTGGATCCCGCGGGTGGTAAAGGATGAAACATACAATATCAGCCAAATTCGTAGCATTTAATAATATAGAATCTCAGCTGCAGTTGAAACATACCGTAGCTTATCACCTGTAGCCTTTAGATATATATGGACAGCCTCTAGATATATATGGATATTCTAGATATATTTAGATATATATGGACAGCCTTAAGATATATTTGGATATATATGGATATTCTAGATATATTTAGATATATATGGACAGCCTTAAGATATATTTGGATATATATGGATATTCTAGATATATTTGGATATATATGGTTATTCTAGATATATTTGGATATATATGGATATTCTAGATATATTTGGATATATATGGATATTCTAGATATATACCGCCAAAAAACATCTAAATTGGAGGATTTAACATATAAACACTTCATACTTGATTGCATCTGGTTGAGCGTCTGCAATATTGTCGTAACACCCGTTGACCACTCGACGGCCGGTGACACCTCCCCACACATCGCTTGTCTGCACAATAAGGTCGTTAATAAAGGGGTTTCATGGTTTCGTATATTTGTTTGGTTTGTTAATATGGCTGGATTAGATGATACTTTTTAGAAACAATTTATAAAAAAAAATTGGTGCAAACAATTACTTGTTGAGAAAAATTTACTTTTCAACACAAGTATAATTGAAAAAGCAAAATACCTAATTTTTTGTATTAATCGACCTAAATTCCCTTATACTTGTAGGCCAAAATTCTAGCATTAGTCATCATGTAAAGCACACTATTTTATTTGTTTACTTTAAGTAAGAGAGTTTGATTCAAACCAAAGTTCATTATTTTCCAAAAAAATAGAACTTTCCTTAAATTTTCAATTTTTAACGAGTCGTAACAACTTACCTCCGTTGCTTCTTGTTCATTGTGACTCGTACCCGACGTCAACTCACCCAGTAACCCATCAAACGGGGGGCCTTCCCCCAACGCCTCGCGCACATAATACGGCCACAACTTCAACCGACATAATGAATGCACCGGCCGCAAGATCTGATGATGTTTAAAATTCATTTCTGAATCAAATTCAAAACATTGTGTCAAATCTTATAGAATTTTTGACTTAGTTTGCAAAATAATATAGCAATGTAACACTATTTAATTGCAATTTTAAAATAGTGAAACGAACAATTTAATATGTACTTTTAATCCCACATGTTTATCCCACTTATCTTTAAATCTCCTAAAAGCTGTGGGTCAAAATTAGGGGTGGCAGATATGGTATATTTTGTCATATCACCCTACTGCCATTAACATATGTAAGGAGCTAGTTACAGGTGAAAAAAATGGGATGATGACGTATTGTATTGTGTGTAAGGCAACTCTACATTTTATTCAAGAGTGACATGTCAACTCTTAATCCAAGGGTGACAGGACACCCTTTTATTGTGACATG
>CH001997.1:138307-149680 GCA_000149265.1 Ciona savignyi
CCCAGAAATCGACAAACACTGTGCATTGTGATAATGTCCCACCTGAGATGAGGGTTGCTCCGGTGCGAAGAAAGTATTAAGGAGGAGATGCGACCGCTCATGTATGGCATCCACGTAATCCCACAACGACTTCATCGGCTGCATGTGGCTTGGTGATGCTGGGATGATGGGAAGATGGGGGGGTTATTAACATTGTGGCATTAAAACCTGAAATCTTTCTTGCACATAAGTTTGTTAAATATTCAATAGTTTTTGGATGGGCGATGATGTATTCATAAGGGGGTATTGTTAAACCCAATTTCACTGGGTTCAAACAATGCTCGCTAAGTGTATTTTCAAAAGACAGAACAGAATATCCAGGGACCGGCTTCGATGGCTTTAAAGTGGCTCACTGTTTTGTTTACATCATTATACTCATAAGAGTATTGTAATTAAAGATATAATTGTAACTTCCGATTAAAATCATAACAATTACAAGAAAAAAGAAAAATTCTAATACTTTTTCAATTTTTAATTAAAAATATATAAATAACTTAATTTTCTTCACTAGAATTTTAATTTTGAATTAATAGAATCAGCTCATTACCCACAATTACAAAAAGTTGGGGAATCACCTGCCGGGGATGCTGACTCAGCAGAACTCAACGAGGAGTGACCGGGCGATTTACTGCTCTGCGCTTTCTTCCCGAATAATATCCCGGCTTCCAACCTCTCATAGTCGGAGTCGAGAAGGAAGGTGGTGAAGCGGTTGGAGACGGAATGGTAAGCGATCAACTCGAGGTAGGTGGAGTTGAACTCAAACGACAGCGGGAACTGGGTCACAAGCTGGGAATAAAGATTGTTTATGTGGAGAAATCGTCTCCGTGATATATGATGTTTATGTGGAGTTATTGTCCCCATGATATACGATGTTTATGTGGAGTTATCGTCTCCATGATATATACTCTCGAGTTATCAGATGTTTATGTGGGAAGAGTGAACCGGTGTAGGCAATAAAGTACAAGGCACAACTTGATCCATATATTAGATGCATCGGTATATGAGCCAATTAGTTTTTTAGGGGAAAAAATAAATTTAAATCAGGTTGTATATTACAAGATAAACCACACTTGCCACCCTCACAAACCCACACAAACCCACCTGGAACACGGCATCCAGAAATTGAAGGAACACCGGTGTGAACCCGCTTGATTGAACGTCATTGAATCGGTTTCGATGGCTGAACCGGTGACCGAACGACAACCATTCCTTCTGTACGAGCGTCTGGAATCCGCGGATGGTTCTGTGAGGTAGACGGGGTGGTTAGGCGTAAAGTTAGGGTTTCAAGGGTGCAAATATACCCAATTTCAAATCATGTTTTTCTGTGGGGTAACATGGATTTATAAGGCTAAACCAAGGGTTGCCAGGGGTGCCAATTATACCAAATCTGAAATCCTGCTTACATTTTTTTAATTTATAATATGAATTGATTTAATTATTATACCAAATCTAAAAAAATATCAATTTTTTAGTTTAGAATTATTATTAAACAATTCTAACTAATGTAAACCATTCATAATGGCTCCATATGTTAAACTACGTGACAAAACACAAGTTTATCCACTTATATCCAATTTGCAGCAAAAAATATGTGTCTGGTCAGAGTTTTTCCTACTCTCACCTATAATGTGGGTCGAGCATAATTTGCGCGAGGGAGGATATTTGGGGGACGGTATCGCAGCCGTCTTCCACACTCAGCATTACTGAACCCCCATGGATGTCCATGATGTCCACCACAGCACCTGATATCTCCAGTAGCAGGGATACCTGGGTGGGAGAGGGGTATTGTTGTCAAAAATTCAGGTTATAAATAGAAATTTTAAATTAAAAAGGGTGGGTAGGAGTTTGTAAGGGGGCTGGTTCGGGTAGTTTTATTAGGATGGTGGCGGTTATATTTATTGATATCCTTTTTTGAATTAGTTTGGATTCTGAGATTATTCTAAAATATTTCAGTTGGGTTATATCTATTGTGGACTAGGGTGGATGGGTGTTGTTTTATGAGGGTGGTGGGGTTTATAAAAGAGTTAGGGAGTGTTTTAATGAGGGTTAGGGATAATTTAAAGAAAATACGAATTCCAGAAAAAAATCAGAAAAAACACAAATTTCAAAAAAATTAAGAAAAAAAACAAATTTTAGGTTAAAATTATTATATTACATTCATTATACATAACAGAGGACAAGTTTCCTACCTGAGCAAGCCACCCTGATTCCTCCACCCCGTGCAAGAACCCTGCGTCAAGCTGTTGCTGCTGGATGGTTGGGTTACTGGGTGTGGGGGGTTCTGCGGGGAGGCACGCTTTGATCATTGATTTGAAGCTCGTTCGAATTTGCTTCGGTTCTGAGATATCAAGGGGAACGAACAACACCTTCCCCTGTTGCTCGTGTTTAAGATTCTGTCGACCGAATATACACAGGTTAAAGTACTGACATTAGGTTCTGACATATCAAGGGGAATGGACATGGTATTCACATATCACACTGCAGTAGTGTTATAGCGAAACAATTTAAAATTAAAAAGGTTTGAGGTTCATAACCCCCACCTCCTCCCAAAAAAGTAAGTCATCTAACGGTTGTTTCCTTATGTGCCCTGATTTTAAAATAGTTATTTGAACATACAGCATACAATACAATAGTATGCCCACGGTATTGCAGAATGTTTGCCAAAATGCAATAGTATGGGTGAGTCCACTGTAGCGGCGGGAACAGGAATGTACGCCATAAAAGGCTAGTTACTCCACACGTATTGCTTTTATTTCCGAATGTGGACTCTTGCGCAAACTCTGATTCTGAGAATCCTATCAATATACTAATATTGAGAAAACTCTGATTTTGAGAAAGTTATCAAGAAACAAATATTAAGGTTGAACAAATGTTTGCTGGCAAAGTGTTTACGACTTGTACGACATGTATATAAGGGTGTCATACTGAGATTAGCTATCAGAATTTGACAACGTCGCGAGAATTAAAGTCACAAGAAGATAAAAATGAAGTTTACAGCGATCATATTGTTCGTATGTGTTGCACAATATGTCGATGCTACTGTGGAAAACGCGCTGGAAGTTACAATTATGGTAGGCGATTTACATTGTATATTTCTCAAAAACCTGTCTTAGTGACAAGCCTATGGCTTCGAAACTTATATTTGAAAAAATCATAATTTTTTGATACAAAGTTTTTATGGTTAATAAATAGGTCAATAAATGCACAACATTACATTTGAGTGAAAAGCCATTTCAGTGCTGCTCAATCCATTAATTTCCTTACAGCACGACCAAGCGGTTTCCAACGTCGGCAGCATTGCCACGCTGGAATGCGCTTACAACATCGCAAACGGGGAGGATCTTCCAGTCACCGTGACGTGGAAACGCGGTAGCGGACCTCGTTATGCGGAAGATATATTCAAATGCACGGGTTACACAAGAGAAACCAAGACGTGTTCCACCTCAGAAGTTGTACACCACGATTACACAGGCCGAATTGAGCTGTCAAACACTTCTCCTTCGCTTATTTTTACAAAGGTAGAATATAGACTTTCTAATTCATATACCCATTTTACTATACTTATTTTTATATAGGTTAACTTTTTTTCTTAGGTAGACTATTTATGAAAGATTTAAAAATGATCCTTTTCATTGAAGATAGTTGTAAAAACACCTACAAATTTTAAGTCTTAATCATTGTATAGATGCTTTCTTTCTTATACAAAATCAGATTAAAAACTGATCATAAAAGCTGTTGACTTCCAATAAAACACCGCTACTGAAATTGATCCGGACATCTAATTAACGAGTTAACCATTTCCCTTTTAACCAGACCATATCGCACCATAGAAACCATATCACACCATAGAGACCATATCACACCATAGAGACTATATCACACCATAAAAACCATATCACACCATCCAACCAGGTAAATTCGGGCGACAACCACAACTACTGGTGTCAAGTGTCAGTGGAGGGGCCACACGTGGAGGAACAAGTTGACATGAAGTCGGTCGTGCTGACAGTAATAGGTGGGTCCGATTTGCCCAAGTTTCACAAGATCTACATAAAGGATGACACTGTGGGAATACTGGGGCAAGAAATCAAGATCGATTGCGAGTAAGTTTGGATGTTATACTCAAACTAGATTTTAAGGTGTTTTAACAATAATTTTATTTCAATTTTTAATTGTTATGCCTGTCCACAAAAATTTTATCTAAAATTCTGGGTACGTAAACATTAATTTTTAAAGGAACAAATTTGAATAAACCGAAAACTAGATAACGAAATCATACATTTCTGCCTTTAACTTTAGGAAAATACCAGTATACCTAAAATTATATTGTTATATAACTGTTAAGGTAATTTCAAAAGTTTCATAACTTATATTATAGTTGTGCGAGTGGGGGATATTGTGACAACGTAGCATGGTTTAAAGGACCAACCGATGCTGACAACACGCAATATGACATGGTTTATTCTCGCGTAGGCTCACACACTGCATATGGGGTTTGGAAAGACAGAGCAACATTGGATAGTAAGTCATTTTAAAACGTTTGTGGCTGAAAGGTAATGCAAGAATTCCAAAATTGATTTCATCAAACTGTTTTAAATTTTATTGAGTTTTAAAACTTTCAGTGAAAAACTCTATTATGTTCTTAGTACCAAGATTGTTTTAAAAGTTTCGATCCTCCACTGTTTCAAGCTTGTGTTTTTTAAACTTTTATAAAGTTATACTGATTTCTCACTGTCTAAGTGACGAGCCAATGGCTTCGAAATTAACCCCATTTAAAAAGGGCATTTTTGTCCGTACAAATTTAATGGTTAATGATAAGGTTAAAAAAAGGCTTAGTATCACATTCAGTTGAAAAAAACACTAAAAAATCATCTGATGTAGTGTCTCTGCTGGAATGTTAAAAATAGTTAAATTTTTGAAGATTTACAATTTTTGAGTTTAAATTGAGTTTAAAATTTTCCGGTTTTCAGAAAACTCCCTGATAATCAAAGGACTCAATGAATCGGATGCTGGCAGGTACTGGTGCGAAATCAGCAGTTCAGGGTTCTACGGGTTAGGTGAAACAGCAACAGACGCCAAATCTACTTTGCTGGAGGTCTTGAAGAGCAATTCTTTCACATGCGAAGGGAAGTCGGACGGATTGTACTCGGATCCCAACGAATGCTCCAAGTACTACGAGTGCTCCGAGGAGAGGATGTTCCACAGGTCGTGCGCCATTGGAACCGTCTTCAACCAATACTTTTGTGACTTTCCATACAATGTGGTACCCCTATGTGGCACAAAGGGAGTCAACTAATCGAAGTCGACTTTCAATCATTTTACATGATTCCTCACATAATTGAAATGTTAATCTCGCTTATTTGCCAAGTTTATGAACTTTGATTTGACAATTACAATTTTAGATGTTTTATACATTTTTAAAAAAGTTTTGTAAACTTTGATTTGACAAAATTAAAATTTTAGATGTTTTATACATTTTTAAAAAGTTTTGTAAACTTTGATTTGACAAAATTAAAATTTTAGATGTTTTATACATTTTTAAAAAGTTTTGTAAACTTTGATTGGACAAAATTAAAATTTTAAGTGTTTTATACATTTTGAAACTCCATCACTTTATTTAAAACTCTTTACCAAAACTTATGTATAAGTTGTCTGTTACAGCTTAAGCGTCCACCCGTGCAGCAATATGTGTGGAATGAATGCCGAATAAAGCAACTTGCATGAACTGTGTTTCAGCTCTTTAAGGTTATAATTTTCAGAACCCTAAACTGAAACTATCATATTGTGTTCGCTGTTTACCTTTTAACAGGCTTTCCATAGTTACAATGGACTGCAAATAACAAGCCTAACACTTGTTAATACAACAATTGTTAAATGAACATTAACCATAATCATTCGAAATACATAATGAAAATATATAGAACCAGTTATGACATATCTGTCTATGATATTGGATGGGGAAAAGGGTCGGGGACAGTCATATACAGCAAATGTAATTAATCCTATGTAAGCTTATAGTATAAGAGGCAATGAAAACATAAATGGTTCGAAAATCAGACTACACAAACACACACCGAACAAGTTTTACTCTTACTGCGCCAAACTTTTATTTAAAAAAATTCAGTTAAAATGTGAACAATTAATTTTAAATTAGAATCAACAAATATTTCCCAATTGTTTGTTAAATAAACATAAATCGAATCATGTTTCGTAGGATTAAAGTTGCGTGTTTTTACGTAATTTGTGCAATACCATCTATTTTTGTGTGTTCTTGTAATTGATAAGAATACCGAGTCGTGGAATTATTAGAAAATGACATCACATAGTCATTGTGACATAATAAACCAACTTTTGTCGTTACAAAGAAATGGCACAAGGCACGTCACACATTTGTGTACGCAACTGATAATACCATCGTGACAGGTATTTTTGCGCAAAGAATTCTAGAAACTTCTCTATTGTTCTACAGCCCCACACTGACACATTGGACAACAATTTACATAAAAAACTGAATCATTGAATTCCCTGCATATATGGAACGTCTATGACGTATTCGGTAGTTTAATTACAACCGGCGTGTTTATAGTCTGCGGTAAACGCGGAGCTATTTATACATCACAAATAAATCATTGTCTCTGGAATGTTCTAGAGCTAACACAGCAGTGAACAAACAAAATTGGTGACAAAGCTGAATTAAAAGATTATCTGTAACATTTCTCTAGATAGGATAAAAGATGTGTCCAATATTAAAAAATAAGTCGGTTTTAAATTAAATTTTTATGGCTAATTTGGTTTTACTGCCGATTTATTAGTTCTCTTTACCCTTTTGATAAACTCATGGGTGAAATAATTGCTTCCAAACCAGTACGAACAATACCAAATTGAATTAATAGTTATAATGATGTTGCTTGGCCACAAACAGTTCTGTTATCGGAATTACAGTAGGATAAACAAAGCTTGTCCAGCTGCTAATTATCACATGAAACATGTATATAAGCATGATCCTTGTGGATTTTAACTATTAGAATTTGACAACCTCGTCGGGAATTTAAGTCACAAGAAGATAAAAATAAAGTTTACAACGATCATATTGTTCGTATGTGTTGCACAATATGTAGATGCTACTGTGGAAAACGCAATAGAAGTTACTGTTACAGTGCGTTGATTATTTGATTTAAACTAACTATATTTTTTTTTAATTTAAAGTAAAATTGGCAGTGTTGCTCAATTAATTTTCCTAAAGACAAGAAATTCTTCAACGATTAGTGTTGCTCAATATATTTTTCTTGCAGTATGAAGAAGTGCTCACCTACCCCGGGAACACCGCTATGCTGGAATGCACGTATGACATCGCTAACGGGGACGACCCTCCAGTGACTGTCACTTGGAAAGTGGGTGAAGGGCCCCGCTACGCAACCGACATCTACGTGTGCACGGGTTACACGAAGGCCACAAGGTCGTGCACCACCCAGAAAGTGACAATTGCCGACTACGAAAATCGAATCCGAATTCAGAGTTCCTCACTCGTATTTACAGAGGTGTTGAAAACTACTTTTTTCAACTTTTATTTTGGTTTTTATTATTTTGGTTACAGGCAATACAAGCCTTTTCGTATAAAACAAATCCGGAAATTAAGTTAAAGTTACTGTATTTACACTGGTGTCAAAAACTAGTTTTTAAAAAGTTTATTCAAATTATTCTTGTTAGCGTAAATACGAAGCTTTCAACATTAAACAAATTCAAAAATTAAGTTGAAAATTTTCTAGTCAATAAGGCATTTTAATCTTAAGCCATAATTTGTCACCTTTTACGAAAATCAACACCACAGATCGTGAAATTTTGTTGCGACCATCTGATAAAGTTAACTAACATTATGCTTTTTAACCAGACCATATCACACCATAGAGACCATATCACACCACAAAAACCAGACCATATCACAACATATGGACCATGTCACAGCATAAACACCATATCACTCTATAAACACCATATCACAACATAAACACCATATCACTCCATAAACACCATATCACAACATAAACACCATATCATACCATAAAGACCATATTGCATCATAAAGACAATATTGCATCATCCATTTAAGTAGACACAAACGACAACCGCAACTACTGGTGTCAAGTGGCAGTGGAGGGGCCACACGTGGAGGAACAAGTTGACATGAAGTCATCTGTATTGAGGGTGAGGGTGCTTCGGGAAACCCCCAAGTTTCACTCGATCACTATCGAGGAAAACGACGTGGGGACAGTGGGGCAAGATGTCCAAATCGATTGCGAGTGAGCATGAATTAAAATCGCAACTGGCGTTATTTGCATAACCTTTGACTTCAAACTAATCTTTACACATAAAATCTGTATATATGGGAATTTCTGTAACATTTCATTAAGCTTCTTACTTAATTGTGGATGCAAAAAAGCACACTTAATGGGCTGGTGTTAAAAAAGGTCCTTAATTGATCATCAATTTAAATCGTACTTATTTGGGGTGTGAGATAACTGTGGGCATGAAAAACACCTTCCTCTGTTGCTCGTGTTTAAGATTTTAAGGAACAGGGATACACAGGTTAAAGTATTCGCATTTGATTCTGCTGCGATATTAAGGGCAAAAAATGATCTGACTTATGTTAAAAAAGGTCTGTATAACACATATCTCCTATAGTTGTGTCGGCTCCTACTGTGAGTATGTGTACTGGTACAAAGGTCCAACTGATGATGTAAACACACAGTATGACATGGTTTTCGAACGAGTTGCTGGAATCAATACAGGTTTTGGAGCTTGGAAGGACAGAACTACATTAAATGGTAAGTAGGTAGGAAGGGTTTACATTAAAAAGAATTTAGAAGTTATCTGTCCGATTTTGGTATACTAAACTATTTCTACCTAAAACTAAACCTGTGGTAAACAGAGCACGAGAATAGGGTGGTCGTGTTGCAAATGTTGCCTAGTGAATTGCACCCACTTATGATTGACTGCTTAAAACCAACCATGCTGATAGAGATCCAAGAATGTCGTTTAAGACGGATTATTGAAAGATTTTAATTGTTTTTTTTAATTTCAGGCTATTATTCTCTGGTGATCAGCGAACTCACTGAATCGGATGCGGGGAGATACTGGTGCGAAGCAACAAGCGGAGGAGCTCGATATGTCGGAGAAATGGGAGTTGACGCCAAGTCTACTTTGCTGGAAGTCTTGAAGAGCGCCTCGTTCACATGCGAAGGGAAGTCGGACGGATTGTACTCGGATCCCAACGAATGCTCCAAGTACTACGAGTGCTCTGAGAAGAGGATGTTCCACAGGTCGTGCGCCATTGGAACCGTCTTCAACCAAAGCTATTGTGACTTTCCATACAATGTAGCTCCTCCATGTGGCACAAAATGAACCATCTAATCCGCTATCCATCAAAACTTTCTGTTTATCATAAAAAAGTAATTTTTTGGTGTAAATGGAACTCTCAACCTGCTATTGTGCATTGATATGTGTCCAATGGATACAGAATAAATTAATCTGCATAAAAAAGATTTGTCTCATCTTAACTTATAGCTTAATATTAGTAATAAAAGCCCGGACGCTTTAAATTACTCAGGATTAACAAGTGCTTAACCAACCCACACACCCAATATCATACATTATAGCAATATAGAATGCAATATTGTGCAATCATTGGGTTATATCAACATACCACCATCGGGTTATAGTACCTTATAGCAAGATACATACTCCCCTATGTGTGCGCCATATTAGCACAATCGTTCACCAATCACATTTCTCTGTGAGATGTTGCACGTCACACATTTGTGTACGCAACTGATAATACTATCATGACGGGTATTTTTGCGCAAATTCTAGAAACTTCTCTATTGATCTACAGCCGCACACTGACACATTGGACAACAATTTACATAAAAAACTGAATCATTGAACTCCCTGCATATATTGAACATCTATGACGTATTCGAAAGTTTAATTACAACCGGCGTGTTTATAGTCTATGATAAACGCGGGAGGTATTTATACATCGTAAACAAATCATTGTATTTGGAAAGTTCCAGAGCTAACACAGCAGTGAACAAACAAAATGGTGACAAATTTGAATTAAAAGATTTTGTGTAACAATTCTAAAGATAGGATAAATCTTGTATTCAATATTTGGAAAAATAAGTTAGTTTTATTTGAAATTTTTATGGCCAATTAGATTTTACAACAGATTTATCACTTTTCTCCACCTTTTTATTAAACAAGGTCACAATAAAGTAACCGGTAATAAAGATTTATTTCCGGATGTAGACTAAATCTCTTGCGCAAACTGTGATATTGAGAAAGTTATCAAGAAACAAATATTGAGTTTGAACAAATGTTTGCTGGCAAAGTGTTTACGACTTGTACGACATGTATATAAGGGTGTCATACTGAGATTAGCTATCAGAATTTGACAACGTCGCGAGAATTGAAGTAACAAGAAGACAAGAATGAAGTTTACAGCGATCGTATTGTTTGTATGCGTTGCACAATATGTAGATGCTACTGTGGAAAACGCGCTGGAAGTAACACTTACGGTAGGTGAAATATATATTGTTATATATGCGATTTCTCAAATAAAACGGTCTTGGTGATAAGCCCATAGTTTCTAAACTTATATTGGAAAAAAAATCATAATTTTTTGGTACAAAGTTTTTATGGTTATTGAATAGGTTAATAAATAAATCTAATTAATTAAATTTGTCATGGTGAATGAAAAGTCAAAAAAGTATTTTAATTTTCTGTTAAAAAAACAACTTTTTGACCATTTTACAAAATTATCAAAGATCATTTTTATGGAATATTATATGTCAATCAGGCACAATGGTATTTTCATATTAATTCAATGTTCACTTTATATCGCAAGCTACTTACAGCCAGTGTTGACCAATATATTAATTTCAGTGTTGCTCAATCCATTCATTTTCTTGCAGTACGACCAAGTGCTTTCGTACGTCGGCAACACTGCCACGCTGGAATGCGCTTACAACATTGCAAACGGGGAGGATCTTCCAGTCACCGTGACATGGAAACGCGGTGACGGGCCCCGTTATGCAGAAGATATATTCAAATGCACAGGTTACACAAGAGAAACCAAGACTTGCTCAACCACAGAAGTTGTACACCACGATTACACTGGTCGAATTGAGCTCTCAAATACTTCCCCTTCACTCATTTTTACTAAGGTAGAATATAAACTTATTTAAACTAATTGATATAATCATTTTTATTATACTTAATTTTATCTAACTTTTGTTATTCTCATCTTTAAAAAAAGAAGAGTAGTTTTTTACACTC
>CH001997.1:170041-184219 GCA_000149265.1 Ciona savignyi
GTTTAACCACCACTATTTGTAAACCACATGTTGTAGGCCATATACTCATGCTACAGGGTCCCTAACCAAAATTTGTATTTTATACACTGAGTATATGTAGTTTGTTTCTGCAAGCATAAACGCATGGGTCCCAGAGTTATCAAGCCAAACTTCTTTTCCATGTGTAGTTAAAAAAGAATAAACGTCCTAAATTTACGAACATTTTCACCACAAATATTTTAAATTAAACCTTCTTTTCAAGCGCTAAAGTGAAATGAAGCTAAATTGCCAAAACAGCCCGATTTAGTTTTTCATGTGTCAGGGAATTCCCCTAGGTTTAGTAGATAAGTTTCTGTTTTTACATAAAAATGTGGGTCATGTTATGTAACAATTCTTAAAGTTTTAATCTGATTTGTCGACTGCTTGTCTTATTTGTCAGTGCGATATGGCATGCCAGTCACAAACATAATTCAGGAACATATCGTCGTTTTTAACGTAATTACCCTATGTAAATGTTTTCTTTCTTTTAATTGGTACAAAGTGTCTAATAGTCCAACATTTCGCCAAATCTGATTAAAATTAGAGCAGCCGTTCAAGTGCTATATGCCCCAAAAAGCTAATTTATTGGAAAACAAACCTTTTGGATTTTAACGTCTCAGGGGAATTCCCCTGGATTCATTACCCAAAATTTTGTTTTCTTCGTATCTAAACCATGTTCTCTTACAAATGTCAAATTTTCATTGCGATTCTATTATTTCTTTTGGCAGATGTCGGGGCGACATGGCGTGCTTGTCACAATCATGATTTGAAAACAAAATGTTTTTTTTAGGGTATTTCCCTAGGTAATTTTTTTATTTTTTCCAAGTGTTAAATCAGTTACTAATGCACTTACATTTTACCAAATCTGATTCAAATTGGAGCTGCCGTTCAAGCGCTATGCCTAAAAAAGCTAGTTTTTTTAGAAAAAATACCGTTTTGGTTTGTAACGTCACAGGGGAATTCCCCTGGATTTATTACCCAACATTTTGGTTTCTGTATATCTAGACCATGTTGTCTAACAAATACCAAAGTTTGATTGCGATTAAATTTTTCCTTCTGGTAGATGTCGGGGCGACATGGCGTGCTTGTCACAATCATGATTTGAGAACAAAATCTTATTGTTTAGGGTATTTCCCTAGGTAAATTTTTTATTTCTTCTAAGTGTTAAATCAGTGACTAATGCACTTACATTTCACCAAATCTGATTCAAATTGGAGTTGTCGTTCAAGCGCTATGCCTAAAATAGCAATTTTTTTAGAAAAAAACACCGTTTTGGTTTTTAACGTCCCAGGGGAATTCCCCTGGTTTTATCTCCCAAAATTTTGGTTTCTGTTCATCTAGACCATGTTGTCTAACAAATGGCAAAGTTTCATTGCGATTCTATTCTTCCTTCTGGTAGATGTCGGGGCGACATGCCATGCCTGTCAAGCGTTTGACGAAAAAAAAGAAAAAAAAAAAAAAAAAAAGAAAAAAAAAAAACGGACAAAAACAATATGTGTCCCATTTTTCCAAATGGGACCCATAATAAACATTGCGAAAAAAAGAAAAAAAATTGTTCACGAAACTATTTGTTAAAAATATGAATTTTTCATTGAATCCACGATGCAAATGTGGGGCGGCATACCTGGCCTTGAGCCCTCTGGCACCCTCCGTGCAGATTGGGTGATCCGTTTAGGGGGCCGAGCGGAGTCGCCTTTCACCCTCGTCTCCTCCATGAAGGTTTGAACAGCCGTGGCGCTAAGTTTGGGGAAGCGGGGCTGGTTGGGCCGCCCGTGGGACCCCGAACTCGGCTTGGGAATTTTCTCGGTGATTGACAGGTGGTTGGGATTTTCCTGGAGTTCAAATCATGTTTATGAGAAGCAGAACTTAAATGCATTTCTAGGTGTATGCATTTTTATGGGTGCATGGGTATGCATTATTTGAGAACCATGCATTTTTTACAAAATTTCACCATGCATTTTTGGGGTAAAATTCACCATGTATATTTGGGGGCAAATTATGCCTTACTACCACGATCAGACTAACAAGCTCAACGATACTCTAGCGTTTATATGATGCTATACAACACCATTGAAGTCCAATTATCTCAACTATAGTAAAACTCACATTAATATATAGATCTGATGCTAGCATCTTGATATGCCTCATAGCATGTAAGACGTTACTCATGTCAGTTTCAATTCGATTTGGCATTTCTGAGACAATCTGCAACATAAATGTCATGTGAGTTTTCAAATGAGTTAGATATCTTGTTGGATGTCTGTTTCACAGAGTCTTTTATATTGTTATTTGGTTTCAGCATTTTAAATTTGGAATATTGATCAAAAAAGTTGTTAAATACATACCAATATTACACTGTGAACGAACCCCAAAATCAACCAAAGAACCATCCTTGAAGCCACCAATCATCCACAGAAGCCCTAAGAACCTCAAATCAACCACAGAACCATCCACAATTCACCTATCAACCACAGAACCATTCAAGGACCAACACATCAACCACAGAACCATCCACAAACAACGAATTAACCACAAAAACACCCACGAACCTACAAATTAGTGAAATTACCCATAGAACCACCCACGAACCCACAAATTAACCATAGAACCACCCACAAATTACCCATAGAACCACCCACGAACCCACAAATTAACCATAGAACCACCTACAAATTAAACATAGAACATAGAACCACCCGCGAACCCACAAATTAACCATAGAACCACCCACAAATTAACCATAGAACCACCCACGAACCCACAAATTAACCATAGAACCACCCACAAATTAACCACAGAACCACCCACGAACCCACAAATTAACCATAGAACCACCCACAAATTAACCATAGAACCACCTTGAACCCACCTCATCGAATTTGTGCAGCTTCCTGTAGGGAGGCCCGTTACTTTGCACAAATAATGAGAAAGCCTGAGAATCCAATAATTTGGGAACAAACTCGTTTGCAGATGGTGTATTGTGGACAGAGAAGCCACGCATTAGAAGGAAGTTCTCCTGTGAAGGTTGAAGGTTAGAATATCAGTGGGACAGCCAGTAGGACAGTTAGAATATCACACAGACAGCCTACAGTTATGATGGCAAAGGTATTCACAATTTGAGTTTAAATATGTTATATAGGCTACTTTAAAAAAGACATACATGTTTAAGCAACATCCAGCAAAATAGTCCGACCGGCGACCGGTTAGTCTGGTGGTTTAGTGCGACACCTTTTAACCAGAAGGTTGCAGGTTCAAAACTGTTCGCCAGCTAGTCGGTTGTGACCTTAGGCAAGGCACTTAACGAACATTGCCTGAACCCAGCAGTTAATAAGTTCTACCAAATGAAGGACCATGTCTATCATACAAAACACACTGCAATAGCTTCGGTAACCCGACAGTGGTTGCGTGGTATACTGATAATTGCCTGTGTGTTAACCGCCTTGGTTTTCCTATTCAGAGATAAACATGAATAGGCCAGCTATCTTATTCTATCCTATACACCACCATAGAGTTAAGTGGCTACCATGCTCTTTTAGGTTAAATAAATTTTGTCCGGTTGTTTGGCCAAATGGTTAACGCAACCGGCACCTATACTATTTCGATACACAAACCATCTTAGGGAGGAGTCCATCATAGGGATGAACAATAGTCCAATAAAAAAATTATTCTCCACATCTAATATAATTATTAGCATTACCTTAAGGAATCTGATGATTGGTTTTGGGTGGACTCGACATACTTGCAGACACGACCGATATCCCATTAGTAGTTGGCTGAACAGACGCAAAAATATCGCTCGGATTTCTTTATCCTGGGGAGGATTTGATTTTAAAAAGGAAAACTATAATGATATGAAGAGAAAGGAGGAAAACTGCTCATTATAAAGACGATTTTGACATTATGATTAGTGTAATGGCGTGGGTTAAAGTTAGTGTTAGTTCTGACGTTGAGATTAGTGTTTATGGCAATTAGTTTACATAGTTTTAGTAATTAATTTTCCTCCTTTCCGCCTACTCTCCTTTTTCCTTTTTCCCTTCTTTTAGTGTTTCACTTGGTAAAGTTACACATGACAGCTTGGCACATACAGATATAAGAATAAGACAAATTTGTTGACTAATTAAACACTTTCTGATTCAAAATACAGATTGCGCCAAATATGAAGTCAAAATTTATGTATTTACAGAAATCACATATTACATTTCTTCACAAATAGATAAAAAAGGAAATAATAAGGCTTAAAACTACAATGACAAATACAATTGGTCAAATACATTAATATAGTATCATAAATATGTATGGTACATTAGTAAATGCTAAATCTATATATAAATAACTTACTGAAAGAAAGTATATACAAGTGTCACATTTGTTACTTATTAATTGGAATTAAACGGCAGTTCTACAAATTATACATTAACCAAAGGCTTTGGCAGTGAAACATATTTACACTCCAAACATTTTATCTTGAGTAAAAACTCCCACATGTAAATTGGATAGCACACACAATTTAAAACCACAGCCTTAACTATTACCACTTAGTGTTATCTTGGATCAAATGGCCTAATTGACTCTTATCTTTTTTTAAATTTGGTCTATGGAATCCATTCATAGTACTGATAATCAGACACAACATGAATGCAGTGATAAACAGTAAGGAGGCAAACAGATTAAAGACATGGCAGCAGTTTGACAAAGAGTTGATTGCAAAGCATGATTTTAAATCATCACCACGTTCTTTACAATTAAGAGCAACAATGAACTACGTGGTAAAAACAAATGTCATTAACGTAAAGAAAGTACAAACACGTCATGTGTGAGATTTAGACAAAAAAGTACCTATTTGTTTTACATAGTCTTTTTATATCAAATGCGGATTAAAAAATTCTATATGGACAGTTTTTTTGTCAAGCAGTAACTATAATATGCAATACTTTCCGTAACTCAAGTATGCAATACTTTCCGTGTGATATGCAGATGTATTGCATATTTACTTAAGATGGTAAACATAGTATAGCTCTGTAAACATGGTCAATGTTGTAAAACTATTCCAACCCATAAAACAAAAATCTATGCAAAATTCCTTCAATGACAGTTTTTCATACAAATATATATTATTTCAAAGAAGGACTTCTACTATATTTGAGGTTAAATGCGATGCACAAATGTAAACATTAAAGCGTTATATTTAATATAATCCAACAAAAATATTGGAGCAAAATATACCAGAAAAATGCTGAAGACACTCGAATGAGACCAGTACATAATACAGCACATTTTGAAGGAACATGCGGAATATTCATTTATCGGGTGAGTCATTACCACCGTTTCTCTCTTAAGCCACTGAAAAGGGCAGGAGAAAAGCACCAACATTACACAGCGTGCTACTACTCTAAGCGTGGCTACTCGCACTGAAATGCTTGCCATGATTTTGAACTTTGTTGTTTACATTTTGAATTTGTAGTTTGACTTGAAAGTTGTAGTTAAAAATAATTGCCTTATTACAACATACAAACATACAGGTAAACAATATCTTACAATTTTCTAACAAAAAAAATTAAAAATACAGAAATTAAAAAACATCTAAAAACATCATAAAATGATCTTTCATTATTTATATTTTAATTTGTAGTTTGGCTAAAACATTGTAGTTTGGGGAAATTTCATTATTACAACGTACAAACCTATTCTTAATCATTATTTTACAATTTACCTAATGGAAATAGGTACTCAAAAGTATCAATACTAAGTAAGGCCCAAGGCCAATCTATGCAGTTTAGAAACAGCTTAAGAATTTACTTTAAAACAATGTTCATATAAACATGAAGTTGTAATTTGTTTTTTGTTTAAAGGCGCTAAGTGCTAGTAGTAGAAAAAAAAAGTTATTAAAACCAATGGAGACAACAGACAATTAGTCACCTAAAATGGTGTTGCATTTGTGTATTCTCTAAACAAACTGCAGACGACCTTACTACAGCCATGCTCTTTAACTGCGTGACACACATACATGGTAAGAAGTCATGACAATGATATTGCTTAGAGGATATGACGAACCCGCCTAAATTACTGGGTTCAATATACGGAAAAGCGTAACATACAGCCATAGAACAGGTGAATACACTGATATTGAACCACAAGCCTTTCAACCTTTGATAGGTATGCTGGTAAAGTAATTAAGCCAATAAAGCCACAAAAAAATGAATTGGACAATAAAATCTGGTTTTACAAGAAAGTATACACTATATGTATATTTATACTACACAGCTAGCAAATAGGAAACTCTTTTAGCAATATTATATTAATAAATGGCACATACAGTATTTGTTATACTCTACGACCTTATCAGGGTAGTACAATCACAGGATGATATGACACGTAATCCACTCATTTAGTTGCGAAAACCACACGTTATTTCGATACATCCCAGTAGACTGCAGTAATCTAGTTTCACATCGCACAGTAATAATGGCAAGCACATCGCATAATGGATCAATATTTCAATGACAACGAGACAAATCTATGGTCTGCTCTCTGTTATGGGCCACTGCAGTACAAAAGTTAGTAAAATAGTTGATGTCCGAATCCTGTATTGTATACATAACATTTTTTTGTAAAATATCGATTAAAACTCTTTGTCATAAAATTTGTCATAAAAAGGTTTTAAAATTCTTTTTTTTAATTTACCAAGTAGACTACTTAACTAAAGTGCAAAAGTTAGTAAAATAGTTGATGTACATGGATCTTGTATTGTATCACATTTTTTTAAACAGAGCAATTCAAATGCTTTGGCATAAAGCTTTACATTTATTTCAACTATTAATAAAGTCCAGAAATTGAAATTTTAAAAGGTTTATTTTTCTTTTAAATTTACAGACTACTAAAGACATGAACTGAGAAGAACTTTTTAAACTGAGTCAATATAATAAACAAATACTGTTAAAATCCAATAGCTATGTCAACACAAGAGTGGAATTCGCCAATTAGAAAAAAGACTTAAGAAAATATAAAAAAACTTTTACAGAGAAAATCGTAATTTACCATTAGTGCCTTGAACAGGGGTAAGTTTTTGGCAACATAAGTACATTCATAACGCACACAATTATACATTCATAACACATACAAGGTGTGTATATTTAATCTATGCACAATAAAAATAAGGCTTTTCACAAAGATATGCTACAAAGCACTAACATTGAACCAAGAAGTAAAGTGATTTTCATAGCGAGTTTGAGTAGTTTTGAAATACAACGCAAATATAAAAAGTTATCATTTATTAACCAGGGTGAATTTAGTTGTGCAATAAATTTAAAACAAATACTGAATTTTATGGACCAAAATGCACACTTTATATTCTTTTTGTTTTTCTAAAAATATTGATTGTGAGCCTTGTAAGGCGGTATGTCTAATGTATGAATACAGTAGTGCTTCATTGCTTTCACTCAAAACAAGTAGCGGTACTATTATTTTACAAACAAACCACCAGCTTATGCAATAAACTATAGTAAAAGCAACTAGATTATACGGTAACCCGATACTCCTTAAAAACGTTTCTTATAGTGCGGTGCGCATTATTTATAAAAAAAAACAATCAAAGCAATTTATTGACAGTGTGCTTTATGGTCTGCAAACAAGGTTAGTCGAAACACAGTTCTACAAGTTTATGTGTTAGTTACATTTTCCAAGGATCAACTTACCAGACGTTCTGGCTCAGATGATTTCACTTGTTCAGGAGGATATGCATAATCAGCCACCACAAGGTCCGGACACAGCACCTGGAATGTGCCACAAATAACAATGGAATGTGGTACGGTGTGGCTGAATGGTTAATGTAACCAATACATATACAAACTATGCAAAACGAGTGACGAACTAATCGTGGTTTTTAACGTTAGCCTTGTAAAGATAAACACAAAACACATATATGGAATGTGGGTTTTGAATAACATAGAATGGAATGTGGGTTCCATTCAATTCAGTGTTATGAGGAAAACATAGTAATTTGAGCATTACCCCAAACAGTATGCACACAGGAATTACTTTAGTTTAGTCATTTACTCATTTTATTCGCTCTTTTACTACATTACAAAAAAATAGCAAAATTAGGCAAATAAAGGAGGGAGCAAAACATGGCAAAACTACATTTATTAAAACACAATGTATATCGATTTAAAATGGCAAAAAAGTAATAATATTGTTGTAATGTTAAGTGTTTTAATGTAGGTTTAGTGTGCCTTTATGGCGAGTTTCTATGTTTGAATGCTACAATATTAAAAACATTCATTAAGACTTAAGTAACTCTTACAGCTTCCATATGAGTTGGTTAAATGCAAGGCTCCAGCAGGAACTGCATTTTTTTTTTATTTACATGGTAACTAAGAGACAATAATCAATAAAATGCTGTACATCTCTGGTGAATAATAATGAGTTGCTGTTCGATCCCTTCTAGAATTATTAAATTAAATTTCCTTGCTTCATATTAATTTATGGCACTGAGAAAAAAAGATTTGTTGCAATAACATTATAATCATAAAAAAACTATTTTTAAGTAATAAATGGTGTAATAATCATAACAAAATATTGTGTTTTGTTAATTATCGCGCTTTGAAAAATTGTGATTTAGAAAAATATCCTCAACATGATAGTTTAATTCATTTCAGAATTAGAAAAAAATAGAAAAACAACTTCAAAATAGATTTAAAAAAAACATTTTCAACCCGATAGTTTAATACAGGCATGGGCAACACTGGCCTGTGAAGGGATTTTGACTGGCCCGTACATTGTATCTAACCATACCCTGTAATGTGGCCTTGCATTAGTAAATAAATATGTGATTAAGATATTGAATACTATTTTATGTAATAATCCGGCCCACCGTGGACTTAATTTTCCCATATCTGGCCAACAGACTAAAGAAGTTACCCAACCCTGGTTTAATACACACCTTTGTTAGAGCTTCCACCACATTGGTGTAATAAGGTTCAGGTATCATAGGAATGTTTACGCACTCGGGTATTGATATGACCCCTCCATCTAAATCCACTGTTATCACATCCAACTGCATATATAAAAAGCTAATTGTCAGTTGAAACGAACATTAAAAATTGTGAAAAAAGATAAATAGAATACAACAAAAAAATGAAAATAAATGGAATATAAAAAAAAACAAAGTATGCTAGTTTCTGTTAAAATGTAAACAACAGATTGGAATATGACTGATCGAGATATGTCATTCAATTCCAATCATGTTAGCTCAAGAGTCATTGCTTATAGTATTTTAAACCCTTATTGTCAGAAAAAATGTTGCTAATCACTTAATCAGGTTGCACAATGTTCTCACAAGCATATTATGAACATAATTAAGTGATTAATATTTTAACTAAACTGTGTGACTTTTTGTCTAGTTTATAAAGCCTACAGTTTAATGCATCCACTCAACCTATTCATCCAATATTTTAAGACAATATATGTATGTATATGTTGTATATACATTATATCTACAGGTAAGGCAAGAAAGCAAGAAAATTGACACAACTAAATAGTTTCGACAATCAATGGTATTACAAATAATTTTGACTAGTTTGTGAAGACAACAATTTAAGGTAGAGATTTTAACATAAATCCACAGTTAACCATACAGATGACAAGAAAAGTTTCATTTATCCACTTAACATTTTATCTGTGTAGTACATTATATAAATAAATATACTAGTATAGCAGAATCAAACAACACAAGCTTTCGCCCACAGAAGTTTGTTAACCCACACACATACAAGTTTTATCTTACATGAGTTTTAACCCACACAAGTTTCAACTCACACAAAGCCAATAGTAATAATCTGGATTTATGTTTTTACTTATTATTTCATGCAATATGCTCTAAAACTCAAACAAACTTATTGGGTAAAAGCTGTGCTGGATAAATCATATGGCTATATTGGATAAATCTCATACATTACAAAAAAATGCTATGTTAGTGTTTTATACAAATATGCACCGAGTTTAAAAAGCTAGGGATAAAAGGTTTAAAGGCCTAATTGTATAGCACCAAATGGTATAAAAGCAAAACTTACAAGTTCATGAAGTTCGTTCTTTAGCGAAGAATGAATGCCGATAAGGAACGGGGTTGGAGATGAGGTGTATTCCAGTATATGCTGGGGCAGGATTGGTACGTAGGGGTAACTGGGGGGAGGGTTTAGAATATTTTTCATAAATGTAGAAGAGTGTAATTATACTTATGCAAAGTAATGTTAAGTAAAAAAAAGAATCACTCTATTTAGTATTTATATAAGTTGCATCTATATGCGAAGAGTTGCATAAAATTTGGCTGCAAAAAAAGTTTAGGATGTCTCTAAGTTTTACCACATAATTTAATATTATTTTCGTGTCTAAGTTTCAGTGCGTAAGTTAAAATAATTCTTTGTGCCAAGTTTCACTAAATAAGTTGTTTAACATGTCGAGAGACATACCTGTACACAAATGGGTACATTAGGGCAGTTAACGCGTTGCAAGCCTCGCTCAACCTAGAATAGCTGCAGGAATAGAACAGGAGCTTCTGGTCAACCAAGGCGGCACATAAGATGTTCAGAACGTTTAAAATGCCTGGAGATTCAACATTATTAGCATATCAGCCGGTAGTAGCCAGACAGAGTAAATATTTACTTAGCGGACTATAGACTGTAGCAAGATACACAAAACTATCGGGATAGGCAGTACAAAGTTAGTTAGTAAAACTACTAATTTTAAAAATAAATATTTATAAATATCATTTTACACTAGATAATGATGGGTCAAATTATATATATTAGTCAAATAAGCTGTTATATTTAAAAGGTTATAGGCAACAAAGAACAAAGCAGAAAACAGTCTGGAAAAAGAATCTTTACGCTAAGGAAAGTACAATGGTACTTTTATTTGTTGGTTAAACAGACTCAGTATAAATTATATTATAAGCGTTCCAGGGTCAATATTATACAGCGCAAACATAATAAAGAGGTAGGGGTGGTTATTTTATTATAACCATTTAATAGTACACAGAAACGATTTTAAAAGAACATTGCGGCTATAAAAGACTTTAAGGTATAAAAGTGGGCGTAGCCAGTTTGGTTGAATTTCAATGACAAATCCATTCTAGTTTTAATCATTTTCAACGAAATCCACTCTTTCGAATACCATTCAACTTTAAAGATCAAAAAAATTGTTTCATAATCAAAAAATGATGAAATCACTTCTTATTTCATTTGAATAACGCAGAAAATAAATCTAATTATAAAAACAAAGTTCCATTTGAATTGCACTGCACATAAACTACAAGCTAATATGCTTTGCATTTGACATCCACATGGTTCACACATCAAAAATACCTAAAGATTCATACTTTTCGAACACTGATTTATACATTTGCACACTGATCCATACATTTGAAGACTAATCCATACATTGGAACACTGATACATACATTTGAACACTGATCCATACATTTGAACACTGATCCATATATTTGAACACTGATTTATACATTTGCACACTGATCCATACATTTGAACACTAATCCATACATTTGAACACTGATCCATACATTTGAACACTGATCCATACATTTGAACACTGATCCATACTATTGAACACTGATCCATACATTTAAACACTGATCCATACATTTAAACACTGATCCATTCATTTGAACACTGATCCATACAATTGAACACTGATCCATACAATTGAACACTGATCTATACATTTGAACACTGATCCATACATTGAAACACTGATCCATACATTGGAACACTGATCCATACATTGGAACACTGATCCATGCATTGGAACACTGATCCATACATTGGAACACTGATCCATACATTGGAACACTGATCCATGCATTGGAACACTGATCCAAACATTTAAAAACTGATCCATACATTGGAACACTGATCGATACATTTGAACACTGATCCATACATTTGAACACTGATCCATACATTGAAACACTGATCCATACATTTAAACACTGATCCATACATTTGAACACTGATCCATACATTTGAACACTGATCCATACATTGAAACACTGATCCATACATTTAAACACTGATCCATACATTTGAACACTAATACATAAATAGATAAAACTGTCTTCAATGCATAAAAACACTCACCCAGTTGCCGTAATAGCATGGCAACCGATGCCCGGGTGACGGGTAAGTGGTCACTTTGAGGGGTTTGTATCGCTTGTTTGTCTGCAGCGCCGATTGAGAACCTTAGCATCGCTGACCCTGGAGGAGGGACCTTCACTATGAGTAGTTTGGCGATGATTGTCTCCATTGATATGGTAAGTCCTTCAATATACACTGTGTATATTAATCCAAGGCAATTCTGGAAGAACAAAACATACAATTAGCCATTTAAGCACAAATAAAATAGCTTAATTCTTATGAATATTGATTAAGTAACAACCTGTGCATTGATGTCAACTTGTTTTAAAAATTTAGGACTCTATGTACGGGCAGTCCTTTAATGTTCATATTAATTTAAGGCAATGTTAAAAGAACAAATTTCACAAGTAGTCATTTATACAGAGTTAAAAATACTTAATCCATATTGTCAACTTGTATCAAAAATTGGGACTCTAGCTACAGTCAGCAGAAATTCAACCAGTGTATTCTTGCAAAAAGTAAAACAGCAGTCTACAGACAGATGTGTGGTGTTTAATTACAACATAGTTCAATAAATCAATTTTATTCCAACCCACCTTTAACACACGAAAGTCATTGATCCTCGAGAGAATAACAAGACATTTCGGCGCAAATGGTTGGTTTTGTGGCTTTGGCGTCAGCTTCGTTATAATTCCCCTCACCGTTATCCACTCTACACATTGCCTCGTCCACATATTCGTCACCGGGGGTGCCATCACCACCCATGTCCGGGTCGTTTTCCGAGGTTTCTTCTTTTTTACGTCCGCCTGAGACCGGAGACAAACTCTTGCGACGAGGAAGGTTGGAATTCTGGTTGGAATCCTGTTCTTTTGGAGCAATGGGTTCGGTAAATGCAAGCACAGCGCAGTAATGCCTCATTCCTTCAGCGTCAGTTAGAACGGATACGAAGAAGGTCGGAGCTTGTCGTTCCCGCGCGAGGTACCACCCGGCTGGCTGGCAGAACTAGAAATGAACAAAGCTTATTTTATACATCAATAAAATAATATAAAACAGATGTCTATGTTTTATCTTTATTAATGGGAAAACGGGGCATGTTGTAACAAGAGCAATTGTCAGGTTACCTCAGAGCCACTGTGGTTACTGGAGCAAGTGCAGAATGTTCCGGCCTTTACTTACTTAGTTCATGTTAAGTGCATTAAAGGATTTTACGAAGCACACAACTGACTGGCGAGTACCCGGTAACTGGTTTTCAATCCAACAACCTCTCTTACCGAATGAGCGAAAAGTTTTATCAATGTTTACCAAAAAATATAATCCACCCGCAATGTATATTTTACATTATATTTTCAACAAAATATCCACTAAACCAGGAATGTCCAACCGTTTATTGTAGTGGGCTGCATTGTCACTTGAAATAATTCAATTGGCCGCAGAACCTATTAAATTTCAAGAAAATGGGTACATAAAGAAACAATTAAAAACCAATATAGTTATATATAATCCTGTATTCCTATTGCTTCCATACTATAGCCTACTATTACTGCGCCCCTAAAAGCAGACTGATACATTTAATAAGGCTAAGATTCTAAGTTCAAAATACTACTTGGAGTAGCGGGCCCCACGAAAATCTCAGACGGGCCGCAGGTTAGACATCCCTGCACTAAACTCTATAAGCTAGCTCTGTTACTTAAAAGATAAAAAAAAGTACTTAAATTTCCGAGGTGATTTTATCACTCGAATTACTTGCACATTAATGCAAAGCATACCAGCTCAATTCCTTGGGTGAAAGGCATATCATCCCATTCATACTCAGGTATCCGGGTAACCACCTTTCCGCGAAGAGCGTGGGCTTTGCTGTCTGCATGGAATTGATGGATTAGGCTGATTGAAATAAAAAAAGCAATAAACATTTCAAAAATTTCAGTGTGTAAGTGTTGAATGTAAAAGGGGTACATGAAAGAAGAAAATGCACATGGAATAAGAGATATGAATTGATAAGTAGTCGCTACCCCAA
>CH001997.1:184319-195612 GCA_000149265.1 Ciona savignyi
TCACACGGAGTCCAATTTAGACCGGCTTGACCACTACGGTCGATTGTCCGGCCCGTTGGTATAACAAATTACATCTGATGATTGTAACAGTGATTTATGTATAAAATAGTGGGGAAATGCACATGTTGTAGGGAGTATTAAGTGTTATCACTTCCATACATTCTTTTAAGGGCGCTGGAAAAGCAAACACAGTTTCCAGGAATTGTGTGTATGCAAAGAGTGTAAGAGGGGTACAATTTCAGTTACATTTATTAAACGAATCACATTGTTAACATGTCTGTTTTACAATGAAGCCAATACCACAAGCTTAAAACATATTATTTTTGGTTTGTATGGCAATCTAAGGATCCTTCTTCAGTGCTGCCATTTTTAATTTCACTGTGGTGCCAAGTTCGCAGTGGTATTTAAAATGACCAATTTAACACAAACTGTACAACACAAATTAACCTACCTTCACATTCAAAGTCATATCCCACTACAGCAAAATAATCCACCAATCTGTCCATTGTTTATCCTATTTTACTAAATGAGATGGAGACCATGGGAAAATTCCATGGTTGGTTTGACTAATTATTTACCTGCAATCAACAGTAATGAAAGATAACTCAGTTATGACAGATTCATACGTACATTGCCTATGCTAGCAAGGTGGGTAAGACAATTAAGACATCCCTACGAATGTCCGTCAACACTGAAAATGTTGTATTGTAAATTATAGCTTGAACAAAGATAGTGAGATAACGCTTTTAAATTTTTTATTTCGCCACCACTGGAATTTCAAGTTATGGCCATTTATAGGTGTATCTAAAAGAACCAAACATTATGCTATGCAGGACTTTTTTTCTTTGGCAGGCTAACCTTTAACAATGTTTATCATTTTTGCAAATATTTAACAATGATGCATGTTTTACGTAGTAATGTAATATTCATCAATATAACGGAATTGGTAAACACCGCTGCAAATAATTTGTGTAGGCTGGAACAGATATCGTAGTAAAGAAACACATATAGAGTGACCCATCTTTTCTCTCTTAATAAATGCCATTTAATGATTTTTAAACCAAATCTGCAAGTTGTGCTAATTATTAAGATTCAAGATTCAAGATTCAAGATTTTTATTTTGGTCAGCATGATAATTTTTATAATAGTAACAATCACCATTTTTTATAATATAAATAAAGAAAAAAAAAAAACACAGTGTCACAATAACATTATAGAAAAAAAAAACATAGTTTATGCTGGCCAGGGTGACAGTGAAAAGACTGCTAATAGATTAGATATTAATTTTTTTTTTCTTTGCTATTACATGGCAACCACCAAAAAGAAAAAACAGGAAATACGTTGTATACAATCTGTCCAAAATATAACATAATTATAGATAAGCACTGTTAATATTTTACCAACAAATGACAGAATCCTGCATTGACCTTATTTGCTGCTAGACGGGTAAATAATTAATTCAACTTCATCGTCTACCTAACTGCACAAAGCAGTTGAATGGTAAATAATACCAACTAAGGTGATTGATAGATTAATTTAATGAAGTAGCTAATCCTTAACTTAAAATACAAAACAAGTTTAGAAACAGCTGGAGCTGACTCGATGACTACCGATGTCTTTTGCTGTTTCTTTCCTGTAACATTTCATTTCGATTGATAATTATTTAATTTCATTGGAGAAAATAATATTTTCTATAACATAACATTTTACTATTAGGTGGCCTTTACTAAAAATTAGGATTAAAGTCTAGCTGACTGCTTGATTCCAAATATTCGTGGTTATCTGGCTGATTTACAAGTTAGTGCTCACTGGTACGATAAAAACGGATGCTTTAAATGTAAACAACTAGAACATTTATAGAATTAGCAACTTAAATCAATGTCTATTTATTATCTTAATACATTCCACAAATACTAATTAACTATAAACAAGGAATTGTAAACTTTCGACTTGTTTTAACTTGCCACTTTAACGTACCGGTTTAGAGGGGTCGATGACGACACAATACGATGACGACATTATATGGTGACGAACCCGTTTTAGTTTTTTGTTGACATTTTTTGATGACTACAGCAAAACTGAAGTTGGAATGTACTATTTCTATACAGCCGCCGTTTGTCAAAAGATAATAATCATATTAATTCCAAATGGAACATAGTTTTAGTTTATTTGGTCTGACCGGTTAGCTCTGTTGGTAAGAGTTCGGCAAAGTACACGTGTATTTCTTTAGCAAAGCACTCGGCATCCTCTAAACTCAGTCGATCAGTGCCTAAAACGGATTCTGGTGTTACGAGATGATCTAAAAATTGTCTGTATTATAACCTCCGTGTGCTTTCAAAGGAAACAAATTTTTATTTAAAATAATCAGAATTGATTTTTATTAAATTTATTATAAAAATTATACGTAATCGTTTAAAATGTGCATTTATATTCAAAATGGTCATTGTATTTACAATTAAATTTTAGTGTTTTGCCACAATTAATGGTGCAATGTGGCTCTCTTGCGCCACTTTCCAAAGCAAGTTTAAATTCATCGTCGTCCGTGTCGTAAATTAGAATAATGCAAATTTGATAAGTTGTAACTAAAAAGGTTGTTCAGTGCCATTTAAGAAACCGAAGTTAAAACTGACCAATTTCGGATTGAAATGTGACCATGATTAAAAGAATAAACGTAAAACGTCGTTATAACACACATATAGATATATAATCAAGCTCAATGTGTTAATGCTCTGTCATATTATACCCTTGTTGTGTGGGTGATATAAACAGGTATTGTGGGAGGCTTATACAAGTATTGTGCAAAGGTCGGTTGTTTCCTCCTTTTGAGCGGTTGGGCGAGAAAAAATTCCGACATAAACCTAGGTTGTGTCGGTTCTAACTCGCATTAATACACCTCTTCTGGCAACGGTACTATTGCCCGGCTCTTGGGGATGCCATTCTCCGCTATATGCTGGTTTCCCGTCGCTTGTCTTCATTACACCATTCTGCAGATATTTAAAACAATTTTTTAAACAGTGTTACGTTTAGTTCAGTATAACCTTTTTCCGGAATAAAAACAAGCAACTTGAGCTTTTATTTTACCTTTAAAATTGGAAAATGACTGTAAAACGATAAACGTTAAAAACACGTCTAAAATCCAACAAGTTTTTTTAGTGTGGGTATAGCCAGACGTGGCCGCCAAACCTAATGTATAAAAATTAAAAAAGCGTTTTAATGAAAAGAATTACACTGAAGGCTAAAGAAGAAAAGTTTGCTTTAAAGCTAGCCGTGAAATAGGGAACGGATAACCGAAAATTTGTACTAAATCGCTACATCATTCAGTTATAGACCATGCACTTTATTTAACAATAAGTAGACATATTAAAATAAGATAAAATATTCATGTTTATCCCAGTCAATAGGAAAACGCAAAGGGTAATCGCGTCCACCATCAGATTACCTGAGCTATTGCAATGTGTTGTGTATGATTCAGGCGTTCCTTTAATTTGCTGGAACCCATTATGACCACTTTTTCTAAGTTCCTTGCACAAGGACACAAACGTATAGCTATCGATCAGTTTCGCATCCGCAACCGTTCGGCTGAAGGGCGACGCTCTGTGGGCTCGCGCTTTTTTTGAGGCTGATTGCTTGAAGTTGGCTGACCGAGGCGTTCGTTAGCTGAGCTTGTTTAGGCTGGCTGCCTAACGGTCTCTCGCGAGCTGCGCAGCGGAAAGTCTATTCTCCACAGATCGCACACTAATAATTATAGTGACCACGATTTGTACTGTCTTAATCTCAAATTCGAAGTCCATAACTCTTGATTCACTTTAGTTGTATTCTGCGTCTCATTCAATACACGGTTTATTTGCGACTCAAGTTACTTATTACGTCATTCAGCATGACGCCAGTTGTATAGTCTAAGGTACGTTATACAGCATGACGCAAGTTATCTCAAGTACGTTATTGTAGGTTATCATTTAGGTTATTTAAATTTTCAGAATATATAGGGAATTTACAAGGTGCGAAAAGTTTACGTGCCAGACGTTTCACATCTGCACGTTTGACTAACTGTGGGGAATTGGGTAAAAAAAACTATGTTAATGATTGAATCGGCAAAATTACAAAGGCCCGTACAAGGTGATAATTACGTGAAAAGTAATAAAACACGTGAGAAAAACATCAAACGCAAAACAACGACGTTTAAAGTATAATATTTTAGACATAAATTAAAACAAATGTATATTATATTAGAGGTGCCACAACATCTCATTTTTTCCACATTTGTTAAGTTTGAGAAACACGATCTAGTTGAGCATTTCGGATGTTCAGGCGAAATAACCATCAAATAGATGGGGTAAACGATTTCACGAAGTATCAAGCATTTCACACGTTGATCCTGCAAATATACTAGAATACCCTGGTTGGGAGAATTTAGTACAAAGCTAGAATTATGCAATCATGCATTACAATCTCGTGTCATGTATGTAAATGCGTGATAAATGTAATATGATATGTAGTGAAAGTGACATCTCACATTCAAGGTAGCAACGCCACAATATGCATCACATGAGCCATATTTCCATACTTTGCCAGCTAATAAACCAAGGCGTGTACGCCTGGTGACTCACTTCCGAGTGAGCATGAAATAAATGCAGCGATGATCTCGCTATATGCGACGAAAGCGCAATTAATAAAAACGCAAAAAAAACAAAAACCGAGCGACCTGTCATATGTAGGTTTTACGACTCGTAACGAATAAGGGAAATAATCTTGCGCGGATGTATTTCCATCAACAAACAAAAGAAAACTTTTAGTAAGCAGGACATAAGCCGTGTCTCGTCATTACTGTGCGGTGTTTGTAAAAGCCTGTTTTACACACGAAATATATTCGGTTCGGAACATCCGACACATTGACTGAGATGCGATTAGACAATTAGATATCGCATTTACATGCGGCGCGATTACCATAGCTATACGGAAGTACGCTGGTATCGTTTAATAAACTGTGGCGTTGTGAAGCGGGTACGCTCACTTATTTACACAGCATGAGCGCAAATGCGCAGGGTAGAGGCGATCAGACTTCGCAGAAAAAGAAACAAACCTCAAGCCGCTGCTAAAAACGAGTATATAATCGCATAAACGAGACGCATAATTTGCGTGAGGCGCGATTAAAAGAAAACTAACGCCTTGTCGGCGGTAACATTGAAAATCTGGCGCGAAAGAACAAAGCAAACGTCGTTCGACGTGTAAGTGCGCCTAATATATACCGGATGGATTGGCGCAGCATGGCATCATTGACTCAAGCTCATGATAGCATAATCGTAAAAGCGTTACTAACCTTGTTTAAGATGAAGTGCATGTAGCAGTTGTTGAAGGCGCGTTTGCTCTTCGTGTTTGTAAGAAGTCTGTAGAGTAAAACACCAATATTATGCATTCTTGCAATAGCCTAGTACCATTCAACCAAACTAGGAACACTAGTGTTTGCAATCGTTGCATACTAATAATTACATAAAGTATAAAAAATTATCATAAAACTTACAAAAAATAATCTAGAAGCTACAAAAATAATAACACAACCCTTTCATATTTCGTAAAGGGAACGTCGTCTTGCGTATTCTTCTTTCGTCGGCGGAGACGATGCTTATTAACTTGATTTGAATAGAGTGCGTTGTCTTGTTAGTCACCAACTTCGTCCAGCGAAAAGGGGCGTTTCTTACTTGATGCTTGAAGTTGCTTGGTTTTGATTTTGCTTCTTAGATAAATTGCGTTGGGCCACTCGTCGTTGCCAATGTACTTAAAACTTCTAGTTGAAGTTGACGTCGGAAATTGTTCGTTTCGGTAAGGTGCGTGTCCATAATCACGTCGGGCTCAACAATGTGGGCTCGCGCTTTTTAAATGCTCTTGCTTCTGCTCGTCGCTTTTCCATAGAGATCTTTATTCTGGTTACTTTGAACTTGGCATAGCTTGCTCTGTCTATACAGAATGCCTACAGTAGCAACGATTTGTAAAGTCTTGATCTCAAACTCGCAGTCTATAACTCTTGATACAGTTTAGTTGTATTCTGCGTCTCATTCGATATACGGTTTATTCGCGACTCAAGTTACTTAGTACATCATTCAGCATGACGCCAGTTGTATAGTCTAAGGTACGTTATACAGCATGACGCAAGTTATCTCAAGTACGTTATTGTAGGTTATCATTTAGGTTATTTAAATTTTCAGAATATATAGGGAATTTACAAGGTGCGAAAAGTTTACGTGCCAGACGTTTCACATCTGCACGTTTGACTAACTGTGGGGAATTGGGTAAAAAAACTATGTTAATGATTGAATCGGCAAAATTACAAAGGCCCGTACAAGGTGATAATTACGTGAAAAGTAATAAAAACACGTGAGAAAAACATCAAACGCAAAACAACGACGTTTAAAGTATAATATTTTAGACATAAATTAAAACAAATGTATATTATATTAGAGGTGCCACAGCTCTAACACCCACATAGCTAATAGGCCAGGCAAAGTGAAGGGTAATATAAAGATTTTTAACACACCGTTGGGTTGTCGTACATCCCGAGCCAGGTACCAGTAGTATTTATAAACTACATCATACATCTCCTTGTCGACGACATCAACGAGAGAGCCCCCAAACGTTTTACAAGATTCTTTAGCTTCACCCCGATTCTGATTTGCCGATTTGCTTGGCTCAGGCATCCATATGTAACGATTTCCGTGCCATATCCCACCGTTCCCTGTAAAACAATTTTTTAATGAAGTTTCCCTCTTCGTATTCCTGGAGCAGAAACGTCAAAATTTTATCCAAATCAATTAAAGTGAGGAAATCACATTCAATCGGTTGTGTCCTGGGGCAAAAATTTAGCAAACATTGCTCGATATCAGTAGATTATTATGAATTAAACTAAAATTGTAGTAGGGCGGAATGTTACCGTCTTGTAACCAGACCAGTGGTATCTTTGTTACTCTGGCAATAATCCGACTGAATAGTTTGTGGGGTTAGTGCGTCGCATTTCACCTGACCGGTGGCAGGTTCAAAACAGGTTTCTATAGCTAGGCGGTTGTCTTTTTCTACAGGGCTCCTGGGTTCAATATGTTCTACCCATAATCAAAAGGAACCCTTTTAATTATACCTAACAGACTGTGTAATAAATTTTTAACAACCGATTCGTTCTCTATATGAGTGTCGTAAGTAAACCCAGAATTTCATATAAATAAAACGGTCATGTGTATGGGCTCATCGCAGGTTCGAAAATGACATGAGTTATATTACATCAACAATAATATTTAAATGGTAAAACTGGTTAGAGTAATTGTTTATAATTGGTTTCCATAGTTTTTACTTAATATAACACATTAGCATTTACTTGCTTGTCCGATAAGCTTAAAACAAAAAAATGATAAAACAACCCACTTTTCGATATGGATTTATAAGAACTTCGTATGTAAGTGGTTAAACTAAATTTGAATATAAAGTAAATTGCTCCAACCTTCAAAGTACAACGTCCAATTCACAACGATAGCCACGTTCCAGCCTGTGGACTCGTCGGTTCTCTCCAGTTCAATCCAGAATCCAGAGGAAGTGATTTCGGTCACCGTCGCCTTGAATGTATGAGGCGCCGGTGTATGGTAGGTAATGTTGCTTGCATAACCAACGGTAAAACATTCAAGCACATCTGGTAACCGGCGAATTCCCTTTTTGTAGACGACGTTGAATGGGATTGCATTATATTTTTTCCGCTTTGAGTCGTTAACCCCACTGCAGAATGTTTACAGTTATCATAATACTAACGTACATAACAAAAAACTCGTAAAACCTTACCTGATGCAGAAATACCTGCACCACAGGCAACGACCAAAAATACAATAAGATTCATGAATAGGTTGTTAAAACTTCAGCATATTACACCTGTCATGCATATTGGTGGTAAAATATCTGTAATCTCGCCCCTATCTATATTAACATATTTCTCGCCTCTATAAATACCTTTCATGATTGGTAAAACGACTTACAAGCAATTTGACATTGTTCAGATATTAGCTGAAAGTCTAAACAACTCTCTCTCCGGTTAAGAACAGCTATTTTGTGCGAGAGTGCGACCACGTTGTATATTTTTTCAGAAAATTTGTAGATGTTTGTGACGTTTTCCCTTGCCCGTATATCTACGTCACATAAGATAGTACCACGTAAGGCACTTGTGTATTTATTATAACTTTGCACTGATTTCTGTATCCTTGTTGCCTGGAGTTTAATATTGAGCAGACATTTATAAAATACCGTCCGACAGATCAGCTTGGTGGGTGGCTAGAGCGTCGCCTCTTATCCGAAGGATTAAAGGTTAGAATCGTGTTGCGACAATTCCCGGTATGAACCTTGCTACTGCTTTGTAAAAACTAAGAGTTGATTTTCTGTCAATATTTGAATGTTATAACACTCTTTTACTTTAAATTTGGTTTTATTGATGTATATATATTTTGACGGCTTCAAATTTTCGGCCGGCAGATTAGTTAAATAGTTAAAAAAAAAGTTGGTGATCTACACATAGCCGAATGAATGGGGTTTACAACCAACCGCTAATTATTCAATTTTGTCCTGTGTAAGGTACATAGCGGACATCACCTATGAAAATCTGTGAAAATTGGGTTGTATAAAAAACAGAATAAAAATGTTAATCATATACACACAAAAGGGCCTCGGTAATCTGACCGTGGTACTGGTAAATCCACCACAGACCATGAAGTAAATTCTATAAAAAAATTATACAACAATTATCATTTATCCTAGTGAATAGGCAAACGCCGGAGAGTACGCACACATACTATCGTGAGATTGACCACTTCCACGGTCGGGTTACCGACGCTCTCTTGTGTGTATATGATTAACATGTTTTGTTGTTTTTATACAGCCCATAAATTTACGGGATTGGCCATGTATTCTATGTGCCTTGCAAAGGACAAAAAGGACAAAATTGGACTTCCGGCATCTAGTTTTGAACCCTAACTGCTGGGCAGTATGTAGTAGACCACCAACGCTATATTAACTATTTAGCTAATCTGCCAACCGAAAAAAATGACAAGTATACATATATACATCAATAAAACCAAATTTGGAGTAAAATAATTTTATAACATTCAAAGGTTGACAAAGAACCAACTATAAGTTTTTCCAACGCAGTAGTAATAGGTCCATACCGGGAATTGTCGCAACAAAATTACACAATTATCCAATCGATTAAACGGTATTAATAGACGCTGTGTAAATGTTTACTAAATGGAATAAATGCAAGGAGAAAACGTGAACGATTGCATGGCCGACTGGTAAACAAATGGGTTAAGCCAGTGTCCGTTAAGTAGTGCCTTGCCCAAGGACACAACCGACTGGTTATAACAACCAACTCCTAACCTTTAATCCTTCGGATAAAAAGCGACACACTAACCCACCAAGATAATCCGCAGAAGGGTATTGTATAAATGTGTAACAAAGTAAAAAAGTAAAGGAAACAACAATCAATGCAAAACTATATTAAAAACACAAATGCGTTACATGGCTCTATCTTATGTGACGTAGATATAATTCGGGAATACGCCGAGAAGGGAAAACGTCATAAACACCTACAAATTTTCTGGAAAATATACAACGTGGTCTGTCGCACTCTAGCATAAGAAAGCTGTTGTGCGCCGAAGAGAGAGTTGTTTAGACTTTCATCTAAAAGCTATACATAAAAAGTCCAATTGCTTTTAAGTTATTTCACCAACGAGAGTTTTTTATAGGGGCGAGATATAGGTTGATATATAAGGGCGAGATAGCAGATATTTTACCACCAATTATTCTGCATGGCAGGTGTAATATGCTGAAGTTTTAACAACATATTCATGAAGCTCATTGTATTTTTGGTCGTTGCCTGTGGTGTAGGCATTTCTGCATCAGGTAAGGTTTTACGAGTTTTTTGTTAAGTACGTTAGTATTATGATAACTGTAAACATTCTACAGTGGGGTTAACAACTCAAAGGGGGAAAAACATAATGCAATCCCATTCAACGTCGCCGACAAAAAGGGAATTCGTCGGTTACCAGATGTGCTTGAATGTTGCACCGTTGGTTATCCAAGCAACAGTTACCACCTACCACACACCCGCGCCTTACAGATTCAAGGCGACGGTGACCGAAGTCACTTCCTCTGGATTCTGGATGGAACTGGAGCGAATCGACCAGTCCGCAGACTGGAACGTGGCTATCGTTGTGGATTGGACGTTGTACTTTGAAGGTTGGAGCAAGTTAAAAAAATTTATTACACGGTCTGTTGGGTATAATTAAGACGCCCGTTTTTTATTATGGGTAGAACATATTAAACTCAGGAGCTCTGTTGAAAGACACAACCGACTAACTAGCAACAAGTTTTGAACCTGCCATTAGTCAGATGAAGTGCGACCCACCAACCCCAAAAACTATTCAACCGGATTATTGCTTCAGTAACAAAGATACCACTGTCTGGTTGCCGTTACAAGACGGTAATTCTGCCCTACTACAATTTTAGTTTAACTCTACTGATTTCAAGCAATGATCGCTAAATTCTTGCCCAAGGACACAACCGATTGGATGTGATTTCCGCACTTAAATATTTTGGATAAAAATTGCGACGTTTCTGCTCCAGGAATACGAAGACGGAAAATTTATTAAACAATTGTTTTACAGGGAACGATGGAATATGGCATGGAAATCGTTACATATGGATGCCTGAGCCAAGCGAATTGGTATACCAGAATCGGGTTAAGGCTACAGAATCTTGTAAAAAGTTTGGGGGGTCACTCGTTGATGTGGTTGACAAGGAGATGTATGACGTAGTTTATGAATACGTCAGAACCACGATTTCTTCAGTTAATAGTCAATTTACTGGTACCTGGCTCGGGATGTACTACAACTCAACGGTGTGTTAAAAAACTTTATGTTACCTTGCAATTTGTCCTGCCGATTCGCTATGTGGGTTTTGGAGCGTCGCCTTTCAGCCGTACGGTTAGGATAGGATAGGATAGGATATTCATGTTTATCCCCGTGAATGGGAAAACCTAGGGGGTTATCACACGGGCAATCGTCAGATCACCTCGCGCCCATCGTCGGGTTACCGGAGCTATTGCAGTGTGTTGTATATGATAGACACGTTCCTTCAATTTGGTAGAACCCATTAATCCGCTGGGTTCAGGCAATGTCCGTTAAGTGCCTTGCCCAAGGACATAACCGACTAACTAGTGACCAGTTTCGACCCTACAACCCTAAGAAAGGCAGAACACTATTGCACAAAGCTATTT
>CH001997.1:195712-214202 GCA_000149265.1 Ciona savignyi
CGTTTCTGTTATAAGCATAACCTTAACGGACATTGCCTGAACCTAGCAGATTAATGGATTGTACCAAATTAAACGAACGTCTTAATCACACACAACACATTGCAATAGCTCCGTTAACCTGACCGTGGCCGCGAGATGGTGTGACGATAGCGCCTTGCTCTTTCCCGTGGACTGGGATAAACATGAATATTCTATGCTATTCTAATAGGTTTTTGCATTGTCTTACTGACTGATGTAGCTATTTATTCCAAGTTTTTGGTTTTCCGTCTTCATTGCACGGGTCGCTTTACCGCAAACTTTTCTTCTAGGCTTTAGTGTAATTAATTTCATTAAAACGCTTTTTTATTTTTATACATTAGGTTTGGCGGCCAAGTCTGGCTATATCGACACTAAATAACGGACTGTACATATACGTACGTTAACTACTGTCGTTTTAACGTCTTTTTCCAATTTTCCATTTTATATATAGAAGGTCCATTGCTTGATTTTACCATGGAAAGAAAAATTATATTAAACTAAACGCAATACTCTTTAGAAAATTATTTTAAATTTCTCCAGACTGATGTAATGAAGACAAGCGACGGGAAACCAGCATATAACAGAGACTGGCATAGCGGTTCAAAGCCCCTTAACGGTACCAGCACCGGTATCAGAATAGGGCTAATAATGCGAGTTAGAACCGATCCAGCCATGGGAAATGTCGGACTTTTTTCTCGTCCAACCGAACACAATGAGGAAACAACCGACCTTTGCACAATACTTGTATAAGCCTTCCACAATACACCTTTATATCACCCACACAACGAGGGTATAATATGACAGTTCATTAACACATGGTGCTTGATTATATCTCTATGAGTTACCACGTTTTACTTTTATTTCCTTTAATCATGGTCACATTTCAATCCGAAATCGTCCATTTTATTTTCGGTTTCCAAAATGGCACTGAACAACCTTTTTCAGTTACAACTTCTAATTTGCATTATTCTGATTTACGACACGGACTACGATGAATTTAAACTTGCTTTGGAAAGTGGCGCAAGAGAGCTGCATAGCATAACTAATTGTGGTTGAACACTAAAATGAAATTGTAAATATTATGCACATTTTAAATGTAAATGCACATTTTGAACGATTATGTAAGATTTGTATATTAAATTTAACAAAAATCGACTCAGGTTATTTTAAATAAATATTATGTTTCTTTTAAAAAGAGAAGGAAGTTATAATACAGACAATTGGCGTAAGGACTCGAAAGGGATTGGTCACCAGAAATCACAGACCACAGTTATGTGAAGCGGTTGTATCGAGTCAAATGTCGTGTTGCCTCTGGAAATATTTGCGTGTCATCTCTGAAAAATGGCGTGTCGCATGCCTTACTTTTTAGTGAACAGATGAGTCTTTGACCTCATATGAAACATTAAATGGTCATTTGACCGAATGGTTAACGCACCAATACATATACCAATTCTATATACAAAAGCGGTTCAAGTGACGAACACATCATGAATTCAAAACTTGGCTCGGTTAAAAAAATCGAAGCCGAGTATGTTATGGTCCTTTGCTTATTTTTTTATTTTTTTTACCGAGTTAAGTTTCGAATCCATAACATGGTGGACTCGTTACTCAGACCGTTTTTGTATATGAGTAAGTATATGTATCGGTCGCGTTAACCATTCGGCCACACGACCGTACGGTCCTGTGCTTATATCATGTCTTAACACGAAAGAAAAAGTAAGCGCCATCAACCGATTACCCACCACGGACCATATATGATTTTTATGATAAATTGATAAGATAAATATGTTTTATCCCAGTGAGAAGGCAAAAGCAGGACAGTTAAACACATGCTACGTAAGATTAACCAGCTGCCTGGTCGGATTACCGAGGCTCTAAGATCCAACTATAAGTTTTTAAAGCAGTAGTAATAGGTCCATACTGGGAATGGTTGCAACAGGATTACACAATTACCCAATCGATTACAAGGTATTAATAAACTCTACAGTGTGAATGTTTACTAACTGGAACAAAAGCAAGGAGAAACACGTGAACTATTCTTTAGCAGAATGGTTAATGCTAATGATTTATTTACTAATTTCTATATGAAAACGTTTTGGTGGCGAGTTCACTGTGTATCCCGACAAAATCAAGATAACGGTAAAACGGTATCAACTTGTTGTATGAATTTCTGGTCAATATTAAAAATCTAGGCAACAAGAATACAGATATAAGTGCAAAGCAATATTAACAACACATAAGTGCGTTACATGACATTATCTTATGTGACGTAAATATACGGCGAAGGGAAAACGTCATAAACGTCCACAAAATTTCTTAAAAAACACAACCTGGTCATTTGTCGCGCTTCCGTATAATGAAAACTATTTTGTTACGAAGAAGAAGAAAGAGAAAGAGAGAGAGATAGAGAGAGAAAGGGAGAGTTGTTTAGACTTTCAGCTAATATCTGAACAATGTCAAATTTCTTGTTAGTCATTTCACCAATCATTAGAGGTATTTATAGAGGCGAGATATATGTTGATAGATAGGGGTGAGAGTGCATACATTTTACCACCAACTATTTTGCAGGAAGCAAATTAATGAAATTTTAACAACCTATTCATGAAGCTCATTGGTGTTTTGGTCGTTGCCCTTGGTGTAGGCATTACTGGTAAGGTTTTTGGTCGAGTTTTGGCATGATAACAGCACACATTTTACAGTGGGGTTAACAACTCAAAGCGGGAAAAATATAATGCAATTCCATTCAACGTCGTCTACAAAAAGGGAATTCGTCGGTTACCAGATGTGCTTGAATGTTGCACCGTTCTTTATCCAAGCAACAGTTACCACCTACCATACACCCGCGCCACACAGATTCAAGGCGACGGTGACCGAAATCACTTCCTCTGGATTCTGGATTGAACTGGAGAGAACCGACCAGTCCGCAGGCTGGAACGTGGCTATCGTTGTGGATTGGACGTTGTACTTTGAAGGTTGGAGCAATTTACTTTATATCCAAGTTTAGTTTAACCATTTACCTACCGTGTTGAGCTAGAAAATCTGATTTAAATTTTCAAATAATTGAACCGGTGGTTGTTTAGAAGACAACCAGTTGTTGTTATTTCCGTGTTTTAGTTTTGTTTAAAAGTGGTGACCTTTCTTTCTTTCTTTCTTTCAAAATGCGAAGACGAACAATTCAATAAACAATTGTTTTACAGAAAACGGTGGAATATGGCACGGAAATCAGTACATATGGATGCCTGAGCCAAGCGAATCGGTAATCGAGAATCGGGCTGAAGCTAAAGAATCTTGTAAAAAGATTGGGGGCTCACTCGTTGATGTCGTTGACAAAGAGATGTATGACGTAGTTTATGAATACGTCAGGACCACGATTTCTTCAGTTGATCGAACGCTCCTTAGTGTCTGGCTCGGGATGAACTACAATCCAACGGTGTGTTAAAAATATATCAGACTTTTCGTTTAGCTTGGTGGGTTTAGTTCGTCGCCATTTTGCCGAGGGGTTGCAGATTCGAAACTGGTCGCTAGCTAGTCGGTTGTGTACTTGTGCAAGGCACTTGGCGGACATTGCCTGAACTCAACGGAATGATGGGATCAGACATGATATGATTGAGAATGATGTTTCCTGTCTAATATATTATGTACATGGCCTAACTGACTACTGTAGCTATTTCTTTCAAGTTTTCGATTTGCCGGCTCCCATTGGAGGGATTGCTTTATACCCCACACTTTTCTTTCATAGGCTGTGTAATCATTTTGATTTAAACGCCTTTTTAATTTTTATACGTTATGTTTTGGCGGCCACGTCTGGCTATATTCACATTAAATAACTTATTGGATTTAAGACTTTTAACGACTGCCGTTTTGCCGTCTTTCTCCAGTTTTTCATTTTTTATATAAGGTCATGTTGCTTGTTTTTATTGTAAAAAGAAAAAGTTATGTAAACTAAACGTAACACTGTTTAGAAAATAATTTTAAATTTCTCCAGACTGGTGTAATAAAGACAAGCGACGAGAAACCAGCATATAACGGAGACTGGCAAATCGGTGAGCCGCAAACCGGTGACAAAACCGGGGTATTGATGCTCGTTATAACCCACAAGGGAAATGTCGGACTGAGGAATCGACCACCCCACTGGAAATTACACACAACCAACCTTTGCACAATACCTGTATAACCACCCACAATACCTGTATAACCACCCACAATACCTGTATAACCATCCACAATACCTGTATAACCACTCACAATACCTGTACAAGCCACCCATAATACCTGTATAACCATCCACAACAACTGTACAAACCACCCACAATAACTGTATAATCCATTACGCAACGCGAGGGACAAATATGAAACAAATCATCAACACTTCGAGCTTGAATATATCTTTTTGTGTTAGAACGACGTTTTACGTGTATTCCTTTATTCATGCTCACATTTTAAACCAAAATCGGCGAATTTTACAACTTAACGAAGTTGAAGTTTACTTTTTTAAGCTAGGGTTTCAACCAATGATGGGTTGATCACCAAGAACGTATTTTTGTATATAAATCTGTTTATGTAAAGTCGCGTTAACCATTTGGCCACGCGACCATATACATAAGTTGCAGTATTCGCTAGCCTAGAGGCTGAGAAATGACTATGATTTGCGACATGGTCAAAGGTGAAATTAAACTTGCTCTTGAAGCGGTCGAAGGAGGCGCAAGAGAGCTACATAGCATCATTAATTGTGGCTGAACATTATAAAATGTTTGTAAATTAAATTCACATTTTGAATGTAAATGAACATTTTAAACGAACGTATAATTTTTAAATTAAATTTAATAAATATCAACTCAGGTTATTTTAAAAGTTTATTTTATTTCTTAAAGACAGGGACGTTATAATAAGCACAATAGTCAGATCACCTCGTACCCACCAAAATCCGTTTTATACATTGATCCACTGAGTTTATATGATGGCCGCTAAGAAATACAACCGTTCAGCCAGTGGCTAGTTTCCCCAAAACTTTTCGCATGCTTGTACTTTGTCGAACTTTTACCATCTGAGCCGACCGGTCAGACCAAATGAGATAAAATTTTGTTTGGGCTAATTTTGGATTATACCAATTAATAGTTTTGTAAAAGGCCGGTTGTATTGCAGTCCTAGTCCATTTCAAATTTAGTTTTTGTTAAAGCCATTAAAAATGTATATAAATCTAAAACGGGTTCGTCACCATATATGTCGTCATCGTATTGTATCGTCATCGACCCCTCTAAACCGGTACGTAACAGATACTTAAACCAGATTTAGTGGCTGATAGTCCGGCTGTTAAGAGCGTCACCTTTCAAACAAAAGGATAGCAAGGACTACGCTAACAAATTTCCAAAACCGGTTTATATACTGCGTATCCTATGACGTTAAAAACCAAACGTTTTTTTCTAATAAAATAGCTTTTGAGGACAAAGCGTTTGAACGGCTGTTCTAATTTTAATCAGTTTCGCTAAAATTTTAAAACATTAGACACTCTGTGTCAATTAAAAAAAGAAAACATTTACCTAGGTTAATTTCCTTAACAACGAAGATATGTTCCAGAATTATGATTGTAACAGGCATGCCATATCGCACTGACATCTCCAACAAGGAGTCGACAAATCAGATTAAAATTATAAGAATTGTTACATAACATGAGTCACTTAGGTAAAAACAAAAACTTATCTTCTAAACCCAGGGGAATTCCCTGAAACCATAAAAACTAAATCGGACTGTTTTGGAATTTAGCTTCATTTTACTACAGCGCTTGAAAAGAAGCTTTAATTTAAAACATTTGTGGTGAAATGTTCGTAAATTTAGGACGTTTATCTTTTATTTAACTACACATGGAAAATAAGTTTGGTTGGTTAACTATGGAACCCATGCGTTTATGCTTGCAGAAACAAACTACATACTCGGTGTATAAAATACAAATTGTCCGTAAGCGTACAATATTTTACCCCAAAAATGCAACACTGAGCTGGATATAATCATTTATTAACAAAGGCGAATCATTCATATATAGATTATGTTCGCTAACGATCGATCCCTTGGTCTCGCGGTACATGCGAGCGAATTATTCATGGCATGACTTTAAAAATAAAACGTGTGAATAGATCTTTACAGAAATATGGCAGACAAAATTTTATTTTGTGTTACAAATAAACAAACAAGTAGTTTTCATGTGAAAAAAATGAGGGAAATTTTAAAATTGGCAGAGGTTGATTACTATGTTTCTTATCTACCAAATAAGATCCTCCCCCGGTCAGTTGGGAGGCACGCTCCAGTAATACATCTTGATGCTGATGTTGCGAGGAAGATGACGGTTTCTGACACTTCTTCGATGGAGAGAAGAGTTTCACCAAGCGGATTGTAACTAGCGTACAATTCAACTATTTCTGACGCCTTTTCGTCCCCGATAACTTTCCGTAATATCTCGGTGTCGATCGCTGAAGGACTGGGGGATTACCCAATTAAATACGAAACTATGTGCTGTCATAATTCTACATACTTGATAGTATTCACTCGAATGTCGTACTTTGCAAATTCTGAAAAAAAGTAGAGAGCGTAAATCAAAGAAAAAACATAAAAAACAGAGTCACTATAACCAAAATCACTATCTTCTATATACAAGGTTTATACAGTTTGTTTGGGCAGAACGGATAGACCCCTGAATTAAAAAAAACAAACTTCCATGCGCATGTCTAGATCGTGCTGTGTATAATTCCAGCATGTCTAGATCGTGCGGTGTATAATTCCAGCATGTCTAGATCGTGCTGTGTATAATTCCAGCATGTCTAGATCATGCTATGTATAATTCCAGCATGTCTAGTTCGTGCTATGTATAATTCCAGCATGTCTAGTTCGTGCTGTGTATATTTCCAGCATGTCTAGATCGTGCTGTGTATACTTCCAGCATGTCTAGATCGTGCTGTGTAATCCCAGCATGTCTAGATCATGCTATGTATAATTCCAGCATGTCTAGTTCGTGCTGTGTATAATTCCAGCATGTCTAGATCGTGCTGTGTATACTTCCAGCATGTCTAGATCGTGCTGTGTAATCCCAGCATGTCTAGATCGTGCTGTGTAATCCCAGCATGTCTAGATCATGCTGTGTATAATTCCAGCATGTCTAGATCGTGCTGTGTATACTTCCAGCATGTCTAGATCGTGCTGTGTAATCCCAGCATGTCTAGATCGTGCTGTGTAATCCCAGCATGTCTAGATCATGCTATGTATAATTCCAGCATGTCTAGTTCATGCTATGTATAATTCCAGCATGTCTAGTTTGTGCTGTGTATAATTCCAGCATGTCTAGATCGCGCTGTGTATAATTCCAGCATGTCTAGATCGTGCTGTGTATAATTCCAGCATGTCTAGTGTTCGTGCTGTGTATAATTCCAGCATGTCTAGTTCATGCTATGTATAATTCCAGCATGTCTAGTTCGTGCTATGTATAATTCCAGCATGTCTAGTTTGTGCTGTGTATAATTCCAGCATGTCTAGATCGCGCTGTGTATAATTCCGGTATGTCTAGATCGTGCTGTGTATAATTCCGGCATGTCTAGATCGTGCTGTGTACAATTCCGGCATGTCTAGTTCGTGCTATGTATAATTCCAGCATGTCTAGATCGCGCTGTGTATAATTCCAGCATGTCTAGATCGTGCTGTGTATAATTCCAGCATGTCTAGATCGTGCTGTGTATAATTTCAGCATGTCTAGATCGTGCTGTATAACATTTCACAATGTTTTGACCATGTTCTAACAATTTTGTTTCTGAATAAAACCTAATCAAAATTGTTATCTATGTTTAGTTAAAAGAAACAGTGTGCCGCCAGTATATCCCCATTGACTATAATACACATCACTTATATTCACAATTGTACAGAAGCAAGGATTTAATTATAAAGGTATTGTTTGAATATAAAATAAACACTAACCAGTTAAAACTACTTACACCAGGGAAAACCATTTGTGCCCGTATTCTAACACATCAAGGATAAGTAGCTATTACCATAGCAATGCTTGCGGTGTTTAAACTATAAAGAATGAAACAAAATCATAGCAACCGATATGCACAAAATTAAGTTTATTCTTCCGTCCATATACAATGGACGCCAATTAAGCCAAAAAGCGTGTAAAAGGTTCCATGTTTTTATAAATAAAGGGAAGCATATTGCCGCCACATTCTACTATGGAATTCTTAGAAGATTTAAGCATATCTTCAACTTGTTAGGTGAAAATCTTGAAGTTCCATGTTTTCTTGAAATACGCATTACAAACTACGCTGGTTTAATTTCTTGAATTCTTGGATATGAGGTTTTAGTAGACCGTTTTATTTCAAAATGAACGCATAAAACAATTAGTCAAATCATATCTCTCACTTATGTAGTCTTACCTAAAGCGGCCATCTTCGTGAAGTGGTCCAAGGCAGATTTCGACATGCTGTATAGAGGAAATTGCGGCAAGCACACTGTTGTCGCCATTGAAGATATGTTCACAACGCAGCCTTTATGTACAATGAATTTTGAAATACTTAAAAAGATGGTCAACTGTGATTACCTTTTGTTTGCTTTAAGTGTGGCAAGCACAGCTGCGTAAGGTAGCATGGGGCTCGTGCGTTCAATTGGAAGATATGATCAAAGTTTTCAATGTTTACCTAAGGAACCATTATCGAATTATTATTTATTTAACCCGTGGTAGCAATATATTTACTTCTTCTAGGGTAGCACTATCAACAGCAGCGGCATTATTGACTAAAACATCGATCGTACCAAGGTTGGCAACTGCGGTCTCTACCAACATTTTCATATCGTCAATATTAAGCAAATCTGCCACAATTTTCACAACCTATTAAAATATAAAGTGTATTTATTAAACCAAATCCACAAATAGTATAAAAAGCCGCCAACACCCTTTACCTTGGCTGCTCCGTCTGACATGCAATTGTCGGCAACCTTAGATAGATTTTCCTGGTTCCTTCCGCAGACAGCAACTGCAGCTCCCCTCTTGGCAAAGGCGCGAGCGATTCCTTCACCGAGGCCACAAGAGGAACCTGTAGCAGTTTTGACATTATATTTGCAAAAACTGCATTTATTTTATTTAATCGACGCCAACTGTGTTCGTTCTGTTCGACCTTATGACGTCATTGACACCTAAAGCAGTTGTTTTCCATCTACGTCATTATTTGCTCTATAAAGCGTTGTGCGACTACAAATACAGAGAGATACATACAAACAAAACTTAATAAAGAATACGAGTACGAGCTGTCCGGTTTGTCTTTTTAGTGGAGGTTCCGCTGCCAGTCGAGTTTAGCTCCACGCCATGTGGGTACATATGGAGTCGGAGCGGAGATTTATGTACCAGATATAGACGGCAGCGGACCCTGGGACTTGGTCCCGGTCAATATAGATCGTTGAAAAACCCCTGGCCCCACAAACCTGTCCAAGTATATCATGAATCCATTAAACTACCAAGCTATTTATTACCTGTGATAACAACTGCCTTAGTCCTTAGTTCTTCCATTGCTCTCGCGTCTATAAAAATATCAGTAAGTGGATTTTTTTTACAAAGTTTATTATGTCTAGACAAGTTCAGACTCCTGTAACATGGTTGAGTCAATGTTTAAATGTTAGAATATATTGTGTGCAATGAGGCTTTGGTTCAACCCACAGTGAAACAAATAGTTGCCAATGACGTGTTTACTAGTCCGGCCCGTTGGTCTAACGGTTAAGTGCGTCGCCTTTCAATCGATAGGTTGTAGGTGCAAAACTGATCGCTAGCTAGTCGGTTGTGTCCTTGGGCAAGCCACTTAACGGACATTGCCTGAACCCAACGGAATAATGGGCTCTACCAAATTAAAGGAACGTTTCTATCATATACAACACACTGCAATAGCTCCGGGAACCCGATTGCCCGTATGTTAACCCCCTTGGTTTTCCCATTCACGGGGATAAAGATGAATTTCTTATCTTATCCTATCATATCATAATTATTCTCCATATCTCCCCAATGAAAGCTGACCGCTGTTACTTAAAATCCTGACATAGAAAGTCTTAGATTTTGTACGATTTAAAATTGAAGCTTGGTTCTGCAACCTAAACTCAAAACCTTCCAAAATTTTACTTAGAAATTTTGACTCAATACCCCTTCGTACATCGGCAACTTTTTCCCAACAAAACATCCAGCAAATGCACTCAGAATCAACACCTTTATTTAACAAAGCACTGCTTCACTATTATAAAACTTGACAGCTAAACAAGAAGACTCACCACCATTGTTAATCAGCAAACAATAACAATGATCAAGACAGGCTTCAACTCGTCACATCCGGTCGTCACAGAAATCACGAATTACGTGCTGAGTTTGTCAATCGGTGTCAATGTTGATAGACTGGGGGATTACCCAATTAAATACGTGGACAAATTGCGAAAATACGAGGCTAAAGCTTTGTCCAGGTTTGAACATTACATTAGTATGGGCTGGAGCCACCGGCACCAGGAATTTAGGCCATGGAAGGCCCATTACTCCAGCGCCCTATGCTATCATGAAAGTTTCAATTAAATACGAAATTATGTGATGTCATGATTCTACATACTTGATAGCATTCACTCGAATGTCGTACTTTGCAAGTTCTGGAAAAATAGAGAGCGTTTATCAAGTGTAACATCTGTAAATCTGTTTTGACTTAAAATTAATGTTTTTTGAAACGTCTATGTTCATTATTGTGACGTCATTTTAGTAATTAATATTATGCTTTATATTCCTGCAACCTCGTGGTTTTCCTTCTTTTTTGTACTGATTCCCATACCGAATTATACTGGAACAATTTTACTGAATTTGAATAGACCTATATATACGGAAAAAACAGTTGGTAAGCAAATTGATTATTAATATTTGTCGTTTATTTATGTGTATTTATGTTAAATTGTATAATAGAAAACCGCTGATCGCTGATCGCTGATCGCTAAACGCTGAACACTCATCAGTAAATAAACTACCATCCACCAAGTGAGATCAAGTGTGCGGGCCAGCGCGTTAATACTGTTTTTCATGTAAAGGACTCGGGTGTTTAATTAAGTATAGGTCGCACCAAAATAGAGGCCTTACATAAGTTTTCAACTGATCCATATTGAATTTACTGATTCTTACTGATTAATGATTTATTGTTATACCTACCGATTACTGACCAACTGATTAATTTACTGTTACTTACTGAATTTTGAATTTACTGTTACTGATTTCTACCGAACTTATTATTGTACCGATTTGTACTTGCTTTGCTGGTACTGTCTGTTACGTCACAGTAACCTTTATTATCGTTGTATCTTTCCTGTTGCTGACATGGAATCTGTCGAAAGAAAGGACTTTGACCGGATAGAAATTATCCTGCGGCAAAAATATATGCTCGCTGAAGTGATGATGACGGACTCGAGCATGGGTCCAAAATTGAATGAGCTGATTACTGAGATTGAGCGCCTCTACGCCGAGTTGATGATCCTCGCGCCAAAGGCTTACTCGCAAGAAGATTTAAACGACCAAGGCCACCCCCTTCTGCAATGGTGTGGTACAAAGCCAACTAGAATTTAAAGGGGAGGGCTACTGAATGGCTTCTAAGTGCCAAAAAGGCTCCCAGCATAACAACGTCGTCCAACATGACGAGGAGTTCTAGGTCAAGTACAAAACGACGGGAAGCGTATGTCCAAGCTCAGAAGGCTCGTCTTGAAGCACAGCAAGTCGCTGAAAGTGCTCGTGAGCGTGCAGAACTAGAGGCTAGAGAAGCCGAGAACAGAGCGGCTTTACAGACAAGAGAAGCTGAGCGCAAAGCAGAGTTGGCCGAGCTTGAATTACGTGCTTGGGATGAGCAGCTCCCAACTCCACACATCGAAAATGTTGCCGTCAACCCCACCACGAAACACATACCGATTGCTGCAGAGGTGGGTGCGATGCCACGACATGATGCACATAAAGAATTGATGCTTCGGCCGCTGCCGAATGGTGACGACGCTTATCAAACAACGCCACGTAAACGTACAGAACCTGCCGTGCTGAACTATCGACAAATGAATGCTGACGTTACTCTACCGCCACGACCAGAAATAATGAAATTTAACGGAGACCCTCTAGATTACCATGAATTTGTACGGAATTTTGAAACCCATATAGAGCAACATGTAAAGTCAGATACGACCCGTTTGATCTACTTGCTACAGCAGTGTGAACCTGAGGTACGGCGTCAATTGTCGCACTACACTAAGGATGCTCTAAGTGGTTACCGATTGGCCCGTGAACAGTTGTTTCAACTGTATGGGAGACCACACATTACCTCCAAGGCTTGCAGTAAACTGCTGGCGAAGACGCCGGTCGTTGGAGAAAGGGATCCAGCCGGATTATTGAAACTAGACATATTGTTACAGAGATGTAAGAGTGCCCTTGCCGACGTCGGAGAATACGCGGGAATTAACTCACTGCACTGCCTATTACCGATTATAAACAAATTGCCTGAGAGCCTACAGACAAAGTGGATCGAGTGGTCTGTCTGCGTTGCTGAGGAGAAATGCCGGGACGCTGGCTTCCTAGACCTCGTTGCGTTTGTCGCAAGACAATCTAAGATTTATAATTCTCTGTATGGAGAAAGCTTGTACAGTCGTGAGCCAGGACGATACCGGAAAGCAGCCGCCTTCAATACCCTACACGAGATTACAGAACAATTACCGACTATGTGCGATTTATGCGACAAGAAGCATGCGCTACCGCAGTGCTTTAAATTACAAGAAAATGAACGGACGCGAACGACGCGAGTTGGCATCTGTCAAGGGATTGTGTTTTCGGTGCCTGCAAAGAGGTCACCGTGTGGCAGAATGTCCTTCAGCAGAATGCTGTGGGGAATGTAAAAGTACGTATCACCACTCGCTTTTGCACTACAGATTTACTAAAGTTCCCAAACCCGACAAAACTGATGATCAAGCGAAAGCAGCGACGTCATGCTCTTCCATACTTTTTGAAAGTCCCCAGTCTTATCATACAGAAGAGTACAAAGCGAAGGGCGTATACATGTGCGTGGTACCAGTGAACGTCCGATACAGAGAACCCACGAGGGTGCGGACTTACGCCTTTCTCGATTCCGGATCTTCGGCCACGTTATGTAACAGTACTCTAACGAGCGCTCTTGGCATTACAGGAACTCCCAAACAGATATCCCTGACCACCCTCTGTGCTGAATCGACGTACAACGGTATCACTACTGACCTAACCGTTTGTTCATTAGACGGTGAAACTGAAGTTGAAATACAGAATGTAGTGTCAGTGGACCATATTCCAGTACGACCAAACATTCTTCCACGAAGGGAATGTGTTAGATAAAATGAATCACCTGAAAGGTATAGAATTTCCACCAAGTTGATGGTGGCACCGTTACCCTTCTCATCGGAATAGATGTACCAGAAGCGTTGTGGGTACAGAAAGTCCTCAAAGGAAAAAGAGATGAACCTGTTGCGTGGAAAACGCCCTTCGGTTGGTCTTTGATGGGCCCCTCCCTATCGCCGTGTTCATCGACCACTATACAGAACAATTTAACGACGACGTCTGACGCTTTATCACGTCAGATTAATCGTCTATGGAACACTGACTTTGGCGATTCGACGGCCGTCCTCGCGTCGCCAACGTCAAGAGAAGATCGTATTGCCCACGAATTAATGAAGAAGTCAGTTTCTATGGTAAATGGCCATTTCCAATTACCACTGCCGAAAAAACCTTGTGCTCGTGAGTTACCTGACAATCGCGTGATGGCGCAAAAGCGCGCTGATGGACTCAAGAGACGTTTACTGAAAAACGACCAACTACACGCGCAATATACTGATGCTGTACAGTCATACATTGAAAAGGGGTATGCGCGGGAAGTACCTGCTACTGAAACTCACGCTTCTAGAAAACGGTGGTTTATTCCCCACCACCCTGTCGTACATCCACGCAAGCCCGGTAAAGTGCGTGTGGTGTTTGATTGCGCGGCGAAACATAATGGCGTTTCGCTAAACGATGTACTGATGCAAGGACCAGATTTAACAAACAGTCTTATAGGTGTGCTGACTCGCTTCCGTCAGAACCAAATCGCCCTAGTGGCCGACGTGGAAGGGATGTTCCACCAAGTTAGAGTCGATCCAAGGGATACTGATATGCTGAGCTTCCTTTGGTGGAAAGGTGGCAATTTACAAGATAACCCGACTGTGTACCAGATGCTGGTCCATTTGTTTGGTGCGACGTCGTCACCTAGCTGCGCGGCATTCTGTTTAAAGGAATGCGCCCGTGTGTACGGAAACGATTACGACGATTTGGCTGCGAATGTGGTCAAGAATAACTTTTACGTCGACGACTGCTTAGTGTCTGTCGAGAACATAGATAAAGCTACCAAGCTTGTAACTGATCTGCGAGAGCTACTTGCTCGTGCAGGATTCCACCTAACAAAATGGCTGTCTAACAATGCGGAAGTACTGAAAACGATTCCTGAAAAGGAAAGAGCGAAGAACGCGTCTTCTCTTAATATCGATGCTTGCTTGGACGAGCGCGTCCTTGGTGTGCAATGGAGAGTCCAATCGGATGAATTTTCATTTACTGTTACACCACAGAAGAAGCCGGTAACCAGAAGAGGAATTTTGTCGGTCGTTAGCTCGATATACGACCCCCTGGGTTTCGCGGCCCCCGTCCTGATTAAAGGAAGGCTGTTGTGGCAGAGACTCTGTAAACGAGGATTAAACTGGGATGAAAAGGTCTCCCAAGAAGAGGAAAATGAGTGGATCAACTGGCTGGAAGATTTACCTGGACTTGAACAAGTTAGAGTCTAACGCTGCTTTAAACCACCGTCACTGGGAAAAGTTATTCATACTGAACTTCATCACTTTGCAGATGCATCTACCGTGGCTTATGGCGCAGTGTCTTATCTGCGTTTTATTGATATTAAAGGAAATATACATTGCTCGTTTCTCATCGGAAAAGCCAGAGTAGCTCCGATGAGCACCATGTCTATTCCACGACTTGAATTAACGGCAGCCGTTCTGGCTGTCCGCCAATGACCAATTAGCCAGAAGAGAATTAAACTTGACGAGCTGCCAATCAACCTTTTGGACAGATTCCACCGCGGTATTACAGACAATATACAATTGTAAGAAACGATTTCCTACGTTTGTTGCCAACCGAATCGCCGAAATCGAGCGCTATGCAGATATTAATCGTTGGAAATTCGTCCCTACTGAACTGAATCCCGCCGATGACGCAACTCGCGGACTTACCACTAAACTACTGACACAATCCGGACGATGGATAAATGGACCCGACTTTCTATGGCAAGCGGAGAGCAAATGGCCTGTATGTCCAGTGTCGCTTCCAAAGGTCCCTGATGAATTTTTACCCTTAAAAAGACAGAACGCCAATGTGAACTTACTGACTACAGATGAAATGGTTACTGAATTTAGTACTGATCGCTTGATTAACCACTTTTCGTCGTGGTATCGATTAAAAGAGGCAGCAGCTTGGCTGTCTAGATACAAGATGTTCCTGCTCCAAAAGATTCGCAATGTCTGCCCACCGGTAAGCCATTTGACAGCTTCGCTCAGCGTGAAAGAGCTTGAAAGTGCAGAAATTGAACTAATAAAGTATGAACAGCGCAAACATTTCGGATCAACGATCTCTATTTTGGATTCCAAAAGGCAAATAAAGAAAGACGACTGTATTCGTGTCCTTTCTAAACTGAACCCCTTACTGAGAAATGGAGTGCTGCGCGTCGGCGGTCGTATTGATAAAGCACCGGTCGCGTATGACGCAAAACACCCGATTATTCTACCATGTTATTCTCACGTAACGAACTTGATCATCGACGAATACCACCAGAGTGTGGGGCATTCTGGTTACGGACACACCCTATCTGCGCTACGTGGGAGATTTTGGATACTGAAAATTGGAGTTGCTGTTCGCCGAGTCTTGACGAAATGTCTGCCGTGCAAAAGAAGAAGAGCCGTTCCTGGATGCCAGATTATGGCAGAACTGCCTTCTGGGCGCCTACAGGCTGGCGAACCTGCATTTAGCCACGTCGGAGTTGACTACTTCGGTCCGTTCTCTGTGAAACAAAACCGTAGTGAAATTAAAAGATACGGATGTATATTCACTTGCCTTACCATCCGAGCCATACATATTGAAATGGCTAATGATCTTTCTGCTGATTCGTTTTTAAATGCCCTACGTCGATTTATAGGTCGGCGAGGTAAACCAAAACAAATATACAGTGATAACGGGACCAATTTTGTTGGTGCAGAGAAGATACTTCGATCATCCCTTGCCTTGTGGAACCGTGAACAGATTGCTGAGCATTTGCGACAGAGGGCAATAGCGTGGTCCTTCAACCCGCCTGCAGCCTCCCACATGGGCGGCGTATGGGAAAGGATGATACGGTCAGTGCGTCGTTTGCTGTCATCCATGCATTCACCAAAGGGCCTGCTTACTGACGAAGCTTTGAATACACTGTTCGTAGAAGTGGAATCGATTGTTAATTCAAGGCCGCTCGTTCCTGTCATTATCGATCCGCACAGCGATGAACCGATAACGCCGAATCACTTGCTGTTACTGCGTGATTCACCAAATGAAGCTCCAGGCCTCTTCGATGAGAAAGCGTCGTACGCAAGACGAAGATGGGTCCAAGTGCAACATATGGCCAATATATTTTGGAAACGCTGGGTGTCAGAATTCTTGCCCAATTTGATTAAACGCCAAAAGTGGTACAGCAAAAGATCAAACTTTGAAATCAACGATATAGTGCTGCTAGTGGACGAGAGCCAGCCCCGTTCGAAGTGGGTACTGGGCCGTGTAATGGACACATATGCTGATAAACACGGAGTCGTGCGTACGGTTCTGGTTAAGACGCCCAACAGTCTCGTAAAGCGGCCAATTGCTAAATTGTGTCTGATTGTTGATTCCGAAGATTCCTAAACGTTTGATACGTAGCATTTGTATTTCGTTTATATGACACCACTTCCCTTTATTGCGTGTGTACTGACCGCTTAACGCATTTCTACCGATATATTTCTGCGCAATTACTGATTCTGTTTGTGTACTGATTTTCTTTCCTACGTTCTTGCTGACGTATTTCACTCGCATCGCAAACTTGCCGTTATTGTTCGCTGATACTACGTGTTTTTGCCCCTTTTACCGTTTTAAAGTACGTACCTTCCGATATTTCGTTGTTGTTCATTTTACCGATGTTTTGTAATGTTTTTTTTTTAAATATATGGGACATATATTTGTGGGGGGGTATGTAACATCTGTAAATCTGTTTTGACTTAAAATTAATGTTTTTTGAAACGTCTATGTTCATTATTGTGACGTCATTTTAGTAATTAATATTATGCTTTATATTCCTGCAACCTCGTGGTTTTCCTTCTTTTTTGTACTGATTCCCATACCGAATTATACTGGAACAATTTTACTGAATTTGAATAGACCTATATATACGGAAAAAACAGTTGGTAAGCAAATTGATTATTAATATTTGTCGTTTATTTATGTGTATTTATGTTAAATTGTATAATAGAAAACCGCTGATCGCTGATCGCTGATCGCTAAACGCTGAACACTCATCAGTAAATAAACTACCATCCACCAAGTGAGATCAAGTGTGCGGGCCAGCGCGTTAATACTGTTTTTCATGTAAAGGACTCGGGTGTTTAATTAAGTATAGGTCGCACCAAAATAGAGGCCTTACATCAAGTGTAAATACATAAAAACACAAAGTCCTTGGCGGGACGGATTATTACATGAATAGTTTTCAATATTTTAACTAGTGAGTGTCAACCACGTGTTTAACCATCAATATTTGTAAACCACATGTTGTATGCCATGTATTCATGCTACAGGGTACCTGACCACATTTTGTCGTTTATACACTGAGAATGTAGCTTGTTTCTGCAAGCATAAACGCATGGGTCCCATAGTTATTAAACCAAACTTCTTTTCTATGTGTAGTTAAATAAAGAATAGCATAATCGTGTGAGATTTACAACAATTACAACAAATGTTTTAAATTAAAGATTTTTTTGAGCGCTGTAGTAAAATAAAATGCAGCTAAATTCTTAAAACAGCCCGATTTAGTTTTTCATGGTTTTAGGGAATTCCCCTGGGTTTAGTAGATAAGTTTCTGTTTTTACATAAGTGATTCATGTTATGTAACAATTCTTAAAATTTTAATCTGATTTGTCGACTCCTTGTTGGAGATGTCAGTGCGATATGGCATGCCTGTCACAATCATAATTTAGGAACATATCTTCGTTTTAAGGGTATTACCCTAGGTCAGTGGTTCTCGATCTTTTTTGGTACTAAAGTCGATTTTAAGAATATCTTAATAAATGGAAAAGAATACGCTGATTTCAAAAATCTAATCAGTTTCTTCCAATAATTTTTTGTGCTGGGTACGTTAAAAGA
>CH001997.1:262804-276932 GCA_000149265.1 Ciona savignyi
ACACCAATGTTACTTTTGTCAACATGCCAGAAATAATAAAGATGTCTTCAGTATTTTAAACTTTTTTTCTTAGCAATATTTTTTTTTATTTTTTGTCATACCTCATAACTGGCAGTGGAATGTAATCTATTCACTATAACATCACAATAGCTGGAACTTGCTGACATTTGTATGAAATGCGAGCGATACATCGGGACACAAGGAGGCGGCATGGATCAATCCATCTCTTTCCTTGCTCAACATGGAACTGTAAGTTATGTGATGTCATCATGAATATGTGATGTTATAATGTATGTATGATGCCGTAATCGATGTAGGTTGGTGCAGAGATGCATTTGGATGTTTAATATCATAACATCGGTGAAATGTAATAATGTAGAATTGTAGATGTTTGAAAATCAAGAAGAATGTATGAGGTCTATAGTCATAACCTGTGTTTGTGTGATGTCATAATCAAATTTCAACCGCTCGTCCAACCAGCTGGACATGATGGACTTTAAAAATATAGACAGTGAGTGACTGTCAGCTGTTTAACCCCTTAACCTTTGACTTATGGAGCACCTAAAGTTACTTTAAATAAGTTCCAGCTACTCTTTTGTTCTTTGTTAAGTTCCAGCTACTCTTTTAAGTTCCAAGTTTAAGTTCCAAATAAGTTCCAACTACTCTTTTGTTCTTTGTGAAACCTGCAACCTTTCAACTGACGCAGCACTGTACCAACAGGCGAAACTTATCTCATTCAACCCCCTGCAAGCCACCAGTGTGGCGCTGCCTAGTGGCTCGGCGTTTGTGGTGTCGAATAGTTTGGTGCGGATGAAAAAAGCTGACACTGCTCATTTCAACACGAGGGTCGTAGAGTGTAAGCTGGCTGCTCAGGTGGGTACCTTGTGCTCGCTGTCGAGGTGCATTTGTCCGTATATGGTTGCCTTTTACAATGTTTACGAAACAATTTGAATTTAATTGACTGATTAGATCTGATAGGATGTTCATGTTTTATTTCCGTAAATGGGAAAATGCAAGGGATTGTTTACTGGCTCCCCTAAGATTACCTTGCACCCACTGTTGAGTTGCTGAAACAATTAAAAACACGTAACTTGCCCAAAGACACAACCAACTGGCTCGCGAAGAAAGTGATAATAAACCAAGGTATTCAGTTTTAAAAGTTACCCCTGGGTTGGAGTAATGTTAAGTAGCTTAGGTGCATTGTAATACACCTTATGCTCACTGTCGCGTTTTTGGAGGTATTACATTGCGTGAATAATCAAACCCGTCTTTTCAATTTCATGGACTCACCTCTGGCTTGGAGTAATGTAAAGTTGTTTGCTTTAATGCACAATAATACACTTTATGCTCACAGTTGAGTTACTGAAACTATTGCCTGTGTGAATAATTTGATATAACATTCAATTTGGACGACTCATTGGATGGGTTGGAGCAAAGTAAAGTGATGTGCTCAGGTTCAATTAGCAAAGCTATGCACTTTATCCCCTTGCACAAACTAAAGCTCAGAGTATAAAACGTATCCGTTTGCTTTCACCTTCCGGATCTAACTAATTTTTCATCATCACCTCAGATACTAGCTGCTCACAATTCCTTGGACCGAGCAGCGATAAAAACCTTGCGAGATGTGCAGCAGCTGCTCGATGTGGACTTCGATGCAATGCTGAAGATGGTGGATTCTTCATTGCACGATGATCCTTACACAGTGGAGGAGGTGGCTGGATTGCTCAGTATGAGTGTGGAGGATTTGAAGAGCAAGGTCTTGTTCAAAAACACAAGCGAAGGTTAGTTGGGATGGTAAAGTTAATGTGAATCCCGCATGGCAGCATGTATGCCGTGGATGTAATAATGGATGTGAATAGAGCTACATGTTGTAATAGTTTAACTGCATTTATGCCTTAGTTGCATGTATGCCTTATTTACCCAATGGATTAATTGATTCTGCTTAAACTTAAAGAATATCTCAATCATATAGATTATAGAACATACTCCATTAGCTCCAATAACCTGATTGTGGGTGCGAGCTAATCTGACAAATACCTGTGTTTTTGCACTCTCTTAGGTATTTTAATTAATCTGATGATTTCCTGTGTTATAACTTCCCTTGCCATTTCCCTTCAAAGAAATAAAACAGAAATAGGCTATCAATGTGCATATTTATTAGATTAAATTGTTATTTAAAATTTTTGTTAATCCATTTTTTACATTAGAGGTAAAGTTTTCAAGGGTGCAGTTTGCACCTGAACTGCACCCCCTGGAACCCCTCTGTTTACGCCTATGACCAGGTTAAACTTGTGATGTAATGGTTCCAGCAACTTAACGTTGGGCTCATTTAATTAAAATAAAATATCCTTTTAAAAACCAGGCCTATTATCACATTACAGTTAAGGCTTTCAAGCTAAAGCAACGTGCCACTCACGTGTTCGCTGAAGCGCAACGTGTCTTCCAATTCAAGTCAGTCTGTTCAGAGACTACGAACGCACTGACCAACCTTGGAAAACTGATGAACGAAAGTCACGAAAGCTGTAGTCGCTTGTACCAATGTAGTTGTTTGGAACTAGACCAGCTAACGCAACTATGCAGGTAATGTCCGACAGATTGGTCTGGTGGGTTAGTGCTTTGTCTCTCAGCTGAAGGGTTGCAAGTATGAAACTGGTCGCTAGTTAGTCAGTTGTGTTCTTGGACGAGGCACTTAACAGACTTTGCCCAGCAGATTCATGGGTTTTACTAAATTAAAGGAATGTGTGAATATCCTATCCTGAAGTGGAGATTATTAGCCTGCTTCCTCAAAAGCAGTGGTTCTGAACCACAGTTGCTTGGGATGTCCTTTTCATAACTTAAGCGTGTCTCATAGTATCTTTGGGGTATGTTTTGCATTATTCAGGGGTACCACAAGATTTTAACAACTCTTCTTCTACTCTTTATTTCTGCATATAGTGTGCTGGTTGACATTGACAATTAGTGTGAAGATTCTTAGGTAATTACAAATTAAAATTTATTTCATAACAAACCCCACAGAACAAGTGGGGCACATGGGTCCAGACTTACAGGTGCGGGGTGGGGGGAAGGGTTGTGCCGTCTCATTGGTCCCCGTCGAGAATCTCTCGACTTTCATTGGCTTGTTGAGAAGCGGTTACTATGGCAACCTAAACGACGAGGATTTCAACAAAGCAGTGTTCTCTACCTCACCCGGTGGTGGAGCTGCGATTTATCTCGTTTAAGGTTGAATTTTGATGGTTTTATTTCAATTCTGAAATCAATTTTTATTTTTAAAATAATCGTTAAAATCTGTTTAATGGGTCATTCCATTTCAAATGAGCCAAAATTAGAACATTTTCCAACCCAAAAATTTTAAATAAGCTCATATTATAAAGTAAAATAGAAAATTTCTTCCTGGCAATGGAAATCCTTTTGTTTTTAATTTTCGTTGAGAATTGACCGAGTTATGGTTGTTTAAACATAACCTATTTTTTGTGTTCGGCGAAGCATGACCGCAATGAAATATCAACCAAATATCTTCGGGTGAGTCAAACTTTTTTATTCCTTATGGTTGCATTACAAAACTTTGTACATATCTTGTATATCCTTTTGGCTTTCCTGAGAAATGTTTTTTTTTATTAATTGGGCTACTTGTGGGCCACAAAGTGGGGGGGGAATGTAATCATAATTTCGCAATCGTCCATGCGTGACCATCATTAATGGGTTAATAACTTTAAAAGGGATTGTCGTTAGAAGCTCTAAATGGTTTCATTGGAAAGGTAAAGACTACTCCTCCCTGTGTTGTAAGTTTTATCAATGTGTCTTGACAATAACATAAAAACAAACAGTGATCATTTACATGGTGTAAATTTGCTGTATTTCGCAGATTACAACAAATATCGACTTATAGGAGTGTTAAACACCAATGTGTACAATTCAATTTAGACAAAATTTAATCATTTTTAAGTACTTTAAACATTTAAAATATTACAGTTGCAAGATGCAGGTTTTACATCCCCTGTAAAAATGAATTGATGTGCTGGTTATATTGTATATCTCCAATACGACCGACCCACCCAGCCTTCTTGTTGTTTATTTATGAAAATTGGCCATTTTTTTGTCTTGGTTGTTAAACAAAGTAGCAATGCCAATGATTTTTACTGCTTGTGTCATTCTGGGGAAACCTTGTAGTGATCATTGTATCAAAGACTCAATTTTTTTCTTCGATGACAAGCAGAGTTATTTAGTGTCCAGCAGAGTTATTCAGTGACCAGCAGAGTTATTCAGTGACCAGTAGAGTTATTCTTTATTCATTTATTCAATAAGATATTTTTCACACAATTTAAGAAATGTAACAGTTCTTATTCTCCCAAACAATATTATCCAACAGAGTAATTGTTTATACATAAAGATGACTTCAGTCTGTTAAAGAAATGTTGCATTGTAGCAAACAATTACAATTGTTATCCAGCAGAGTGTATTGTTTTATTCAGTTATATAATAGGATGACATTTAGACAGTTGAGACAGATTTTGCAAAATAAAATAAGATATGGATCCATGCAGTATCGGAAAAAATCTACACCAGGAGAATGATTGCCACAACACTAACTTTACTAATGGCAAGAAAGGTATTCTAGCTGTAACAGATTTGGGTAAAGAGCAGGTGGAGCTTTTGAAATTAAGAACAGAGTTAAAAGATGTAGACACTCTTTCAATATGTTTGCATCACAAGAAGATGTTCTTAGAAAGATATACTAAATTGCAAACAGTTGTAATCCATTCGGCTTTCATACCGGAAAACTTCCAAGAAAATCCTTAAGACCATTGACTATTGAAGCAAGTAAATTATCAGAAAAGACAAAAAAGAATTTCAAGCCTGGGCAAAAGATGTGTCCATCGTGTGCTAAGGTGTCAAAAGATTTTAGAGCAAATGAAGAAGAAGAGATGTCTGATGCGGATGTGGAGGCAGGGGATAAAGACCTGTTTGCATGGGGCTCACAAAACATACCTGGCATTTCATTTTCCTTTTTCTCTGAGGAACAGATTGCTCATCATACACAACCGCAACAAGAGAGGTTTTCCTCAAAAAACACCATACCTGGAACGCGCGGTCACCATGCTTTTGTGCCACAAGCTGATGGCATATTGATGAAGAGACTTTCTGCAGACACAGGTGGGGTGGTGATGTGGAAGAAGGGTACTGAAACGCATTCAGGATCAGCGCAACAAACAACATACGCGCTAGGCTCATACATGATTGCAATATATGATCGCAAATGGTACCTGGGAGTTGTTGCTGATAAAAATGAAGAGGAGGGAGATGTAATGATCCAGTTTATGGTGCAAGGAGCTCAAAATTCCCCCCAGTGGCCATCCAGAAAAGATGAATGTTGGGTTGCTATCAGCAATATATTAGCTATCGCCCCAACCCCATCCACCCTGACTGGTCGTTTGTACAAATTGCCCCAATCATTTTATGACTCAATCACCCATAAGTATGAACAATTCATTCAGACAAATTATTTAAGCTAAACTGTACATGGCCAGTGTTGATATTTTTGTACCGAAGTTAATTTTTGTAATAATTCACTGTATTAATATACGCAATACAGCAAATTTACATCATGTAAATGATCACTGTTTGTTTTTATGTTATTGTCAAGACACATTGATAAAACTTACAACACAGGGAGGAGTAGTCTTTACCTTTCCAATGAAACCATTTAGAGCTTCTAACGACAATCCCTTTTAAAGTTATTAACCCATTAATGATGGTCACGCATGGACGATTGCGAAATTATGATTACGTTCCCCCCCACTTTGTGGCCCACAAGTAGCCCAATTAATAAAAAAAAACATTTCTCAGGAAAGCCAATAGGATATACAAGATATGTACAAAGTTTCATAATGCTACCATAAGGAATAAAAAAGTTTGACTCACCCTAAGATATTTGGTTGATATTTCATTGCGGTCATGCTTCGCCGAACACAAAAAATAGGTTATGTTTAAACAACCATAACTCGGTCAATTCTCAACGAAAATTAAAAACAAAAGGTTGTCCATTGCCAGGAATAAATTTGCTATTTTACTTTATAATATGAGCTTATTTAAAATTTTTGGGTTGGAGAGTTTGGTTCATTTGAAATGGAATGACCCTAATATCAAACGAATCAAAATTTTTAAATCAAAATTTAAATCATTTAAAAAACAAATTGCACAAGCTCAAAGAATCTAAGGCTAGAAGGTAAGGCATTTAATTATAACTTTGAAAATTGAGCCATAAAATATTTTATAGAAGAGAAGGTATTTAATATCCAAAAAGGGTTGGAAACCCTGTTGATAGATTTACAATAAAACAAATTTCAATTTTGGTAAAAATTAGAATACTAAATATACAGGCCATTTATAGGAAATATTTAGAGTACTGCAAAAACAATCCGTTTTTTTACAGAAACATTAACAAAACTGCTAATGCAAGCTGTATTTTTGGGGGGAATAGTTAGAATACTCCTTATATAAGTGATTTAAAGTGTTTTTCCAATTTAATTTTATTTTGCAGGTGGCTCCAAGTTGAAACAACAAGCACTTACTCCACAATTATTGCAGTATTTTGTACCACATAAGATTCTATATATTTTGAAAATAATAAATTCTTAACTATTTTTGACAAGCCCAAAAGAAATGTTAAAGAATATGTTTAAGGCAAGTCCAAACTATAGAATATTCTTCAAATGTTTTGATCAATAACCTTGATTTTGACAATAGTTGTAACATTTTAAATTATTTCTTTTCCCGAGTACTTATTGCAAACATGATGTAGCAAAATATACAATTGATATAAACTTTATATTCTGTGCCATGCCTCCTAGAAATGTGCAATATTTCAATTAGAATTCGTTTCATTCGTAATATTTTTACTGATTAAAATGTAATTTTTCATCCATAATATTTGGTGTGGTTCTTGATAGAATTCAAATGCAATGTTTATCCATATCCCACAGAGAAGGTGAACATAAAAAAATATAAACACAATTTATTCTTTGAACCTAGCTGTAATATCCAACCTTTTAGTTTAAGTATTACAAAAAAAAAAATTTGAACTTCACCATTAGTCCCCCCTGTATTTAGGAAAATGCAGGTAGCGTCATTAGATTACATAAATTTTCGGAGCTAATGTATTGTGATGCATAGACAATCGGATGCTTTAGTTAAACACTAATTGGAGACGTCTGCTTTGGGACTTTTTCAGGACACCACCTACTAATCAGCATCTGGTTTCTATCTTATCTGTTTGTACTTGTAAATCATATCCAGTTATTTAAAGTTTTATGCATCAAACTCTAATGAACAAGGGCAAAAGCCTGACACCTCGAGTGAGGTAGGAAATTGAGAACCACAACAAACGTTTGTTTCATTTTATTTTGCACATTTACTACGCAGCACATAATCGAGGGTGAATCAAAATTCAAACAGTTTCACAGAAATAATCAAAATGTCTTAATATTCAGAAAAAAAGAACAAATCCTAAAAGTTATCATTATTTATAATCATAGCTTTTAATAATCCATAACTGTTTGGGAGTATTTTGTGGTTTAGTTGAAGGGGTGTTTTAATGTTTTAAATAGCATTTACAAATTCAGTGAAAGTTCCAATATTATTAAAGCAGGATATTTAATACACTTACTCTTATAGTGAAACTTATTAAAAAACTAATAGCGAAAAAAACACAGCACTAACATTTATCCATCACATCAACAATGTGTCATTAAACTGCGATATGCAGTTGTGTTGCTTTTTCCTGCCTTTTTTACCATTAACTTTTATAGTGACCATTGTTTAATCATCGGTTATGACTTAATTGTGCGCTTGTGTGTCGAAGCGTGTAAACAACCATTTATGCAGTATGACGATGTAATAATATTGACAACTTTTCATTTTTTCGGTGCACATAATCTTTGGCATTTTATTATTAAATATAGTTCACCTAAATTTTTCTTAGATTTATGTGATTTTTTAGGGGTTTTGCACCAAATATCTTGGAGTTCATAGAAAATTAAAATCAAACCATGATGTATACAGGTCCCCTAAGTTTTTTAAAATTTTGAAATTTTTTTAAGGGTCTTGCACAATATTAATATCACAAAAATTAAAAACAACACATGATCTAAGGTTATAAATTCAAAAAAATTCATGTTTTTAAAAAGCTAAATATTAAAGTTTTGTTTTGTAGAAAATGTTAAACTTCAGTATCCAATAATTTTTAAATTTTGGTTATCAAGTAAATTAAAGGCAAATAAACAAGCCAAACTTTTTTAAACGGATTTAAACCAAACAATTTTAAACGGAAATTGAGCCATCTCTGAATCCTGTTTTCCCAATCAGAACGTTGACCAACGTGGGGAGTTTGCTTTCACGTGAAACTCTCTGAGCTTCTTTCAACGTTTCAACGATTTCTTCTTCTTTGTCGAGGAGGAAACCCTTTCCTCCGTATCCATCTGCCACTATGTGATAGTCTGGGTGGAGGGAGGGGGTGATTTGCAAGAGGGGGTTAACTAGGGTTAAGGTTAAGGGTTTAACTTGGTAGATAAGGATGTGGTGGTGGATTAATTTTGTAGATAGGGGTGCGGTGGTGGGTTAATTTGGTAGATAGGGGTGCGGTGGTGGGTTAATTTGGTAGATAGGGGTGCGGTGGTGGGTTAATTTGGTAGATAGGGGTGCGGTGGTGGGTTAATTTGGTAGATAGGGGTGTGGTGGTGGATTAATTTTGTAGATAGGGGTGTGGTGGTGGGTTAATTTGGTAGATAGGGGTGTGGTGGTGGATTAATTTTGTAGATAGGGGTGTGGTGGTGGGTTAATTTGGTAGATAGGGGTGTGGTGGTGGATTAATTTTGTAGATAGGGGTGCGGTGGTGGGTTAATTTGGTAGATAGGGGTGCCGAAGTGGATTAATTTGGCAGATAAGGAAGAAAGAGGGGTTAATTCGGCAAAAAAAGGGTAAAGAGGTTAATTTGTCAAAAAAGCGATAGGTGAGGGGTTATTTGGGTGGGGGGATGTGAATTTGGCAGGAAAAAGAAAAGAAAGCAGCCGATCGTCAGAAATAGGGTTAGAAAGGGGTCAATTTGGCAGAATAACGGTGAGAGTTCATTTGTTGTAAAGTAGTGGGGCCATGTACAGTGAATATTTGGTTTGGTAATAAAAACACATTTAATTTTAACCATTGTAGTATTGATCTGACAATTCTATGTCAAAATATTTTCCATTTCTTAGCATAAATAATTTTATTCATAAAAATTTGATTCATCCTATGATTAATTCAACATATCCAACCTGAGTATCTGAGCCCACACGCCACATTGCTTCCAAACATTGGGACTTGTTCCCTCGATATCTGGGTCCAACCAGCATCATTTCCCACAACTGAGATCACCGGCAACTGTTCGGAGAACATACTTTGGGTTATAATTGACAATTTATTTGAAAAGAGAAATTAAGCGCTCCTTGATTCCAATCCAGTCCAGGGTTGAAGAACCAGGGATCCTGGGTTCGAATCCAGTCCAGGGTTGAAGAACCAGGGATCCTGGGTTCGAATCCGGTCCAGGGTTGGAGAACCATGGATCCTGGGTTTGAATCCAGTCCAGGGTTGGAGAACAAGGGATCCTAGGTACGAATCCATGCCAGGGTTGGAGAACCAGGGATCCTGGACTCGAATGCACACCAATGCCAGGGTTGGAGATCCAGGGATCCTGGGTTCGAATCTAGAACAGGTTTTAAGAACCAGGGACACTGGGTTTAAATTCAGGACAAGTTAAAAAAATCTGGGTTTAGATACAGACAAGTGTTGGCGAACCAGGGATTCTGGGTTCGAATCCAGTCCAGGGTCACAGAATTAGGCTAGGCATCCTGGATTTTAAACCAAGCAAGGGTTGAAAAACAACGGATTCTAAGTTTAAATCCATTGCAAAAATAGGGAAACATAGATCCTGAGTTTGAATTCAGGACAGAGTTGCAAAAAAGGATATTCCCAGGTTTAAATCCAAAGAGTTTGAAAGCAAACATCCCACCTGATGCCGAAGGAAAGTATCATACTCAGCAACACTGTACCCAAGCGTACCATCCCCATATATAATCCACACGTCCGAATCGGGGTAAATCAGCTTGGCCCCAAGTGCAAACCCACCACCCACACCCAGGGTTCCAAATGCACCTGGGTCTAACCACCTGTGAGTACATTACGATTTGGGGTTAAAATCTGGACATAAATATAGGGTGATGACAGGTGTAATTAGGGTTTGTTGTTATTCTTCCTGTCTTGAAATTTAAAATTTCTTTAATATTTAAGGCTTCTAACAACAAACTAAGTTTAATTACAAATAAACAAAGCCAGTTTCAAATTTACTTTTACCAAGTGAAGCTTTTTGACTTATTACTAAGACAATTTTTTAACCCAATCTTTGTGAATCGTTTTTTTTATCCAATCGGCCACATAACCGTAAATTCATATTTTCTGACAAAACCATTTCAACACACACAGTATCCAACCCCCTCCATCCTGACCCACCTAAGAGGTCCACGAGGACGAACTATGTACGACGCTGTCCCCACGAAATCACCACCATCGGCCACCAGGATGCTGTTGTCTCCCAACATCTCCTCCATTTCGCTAAGAACCTGTGTGGAAAATGTTAAACCCTGTGTACGCCGTCGAGTTACCACTGTGCACGCAGTAGAATTTAAGATGTGGACGCAGTTGAGTTGTCATTGTGTGCACAAATCGATTTTCCCATATGCACGCAGTCAAGTTGCGATTATGCACACAGTCAAGTTACGTATACCCCTTGTATTATTATACAATGTGTGAGAGTTAGTATGGGTAGGAAGCATAAATTTGACACAATCACAATTGGTAGAAAGACACCCCAATCCAGCTGACAGCAAAGACACCCCACGCCCATAAGTAAAGACACTTAACTTATAAATACACCTCACACCCACATCGACTAGTGGTACAAACATAAGAAATACCTTGACAGGGTTGAGATGGACTTGAGTAGGTTGTTTCGCCAATTCAGCATTTTTCTTCTCTTTCTCTATATCTCCTGTACCATAGTTTTGAAGTATTCAATAATTAACTCTTTCCGTCCCAACTCGCCATATATGGCGAGTTGGTGGGAAAACATGGTATCCCGCCTGTACATAAATGGATACAAATCTAAAAAACGATTTCTCCGCAATGCGTAATGGTAGAGACCTCAGCTATGGCTCATTCGATCAAGGAAACCCTATATTTTATTCTCTGTAATTTTCGTGGAGAAATATTAAAAATGCGAGGAGTGATAGCCTTTCTTTTTCAAGGCTTCGCCTCTTATTTCTATCGATTTTTCACGAATTTACAAGTGACTAACTCAGCCAATAGGAGTCGCGTTAACTTGCGGAGAAGCTCTTTTTGTCAAGCAAGTCTTTCTTTACATTCTCTGTGAATTTCGTGCCGTTGAGAAAAAAAGGAGAGCGTTGGTGACGTTTTCGCAGCAGGCGTTTATGCTTCGTGTTCACCAAAGCATGAATCCAGCTGGGCCTGCTGAGCGCACGATAAAGAAAAAGGCGGCGAGACTAGCTAGTTCGGTGTGCCCTGCTTTGAAGAATATTGGATATAGTATTTGTGTTTGTTTGCTTTTGTATGCCCTTTTTACACTTCCTTCACTGTTCTTATTTATACTTTTTACTATTTTAGTTCTACAAAACTAAAAACTTCAATGCGTTTTGGTTCAATTTTTCATAATATAGTTAGAATAAAGAAAAATTTCAATTAGGAATAGTAAAAAAACTACTGAAGATACAAATACAGTTCAAATTTTCCTGAGTACAAAAACTATTAGACAATCTACATTCCAATTTTCATATCATTTGGGCATACCAATAATTAGTGAGTATTTCGTTTGTCAGTGCACCTCAAAATTTTCAAAGTCGAGCAGAATTTTCTTTACATAAAAAGTGGTGTTCACTAAAGTTTACATAATATATTCTTTATTGGAGGTAGATTCTAGGTGTGCGGTTTGTTTAAAAGAGGGATAAATTATCTTTCCAACCATACTAAATATTAAATCATAGCATAAATTTGAGAAAAACTGTGCTAATTTGAAAATGACCAAAAATTGTAAAAAACACTGCGGGACAGCATGTTTAAATTAATGCATTTGGCCGGGAGTGAAAGATGCAAATATCACAAAAAGTATGAACTCGAAATCAATGAAATTTAACAGGCATATGAGTTGACATAATTTATTTTAAAAAATTTGTCAACGCGTTGTCAACAGTACAACACACATGCTTATTGAGTTTCTGGAATTCACAGGTTTTCAATGTGTGATTTTAAAATGGTGTCATTTTTTTGGGACACCCTGTATATATTTCGATCTGTTTAGGATTTTAAACGTGAAGAAGGGTAGAAAAAATCACAGAAAATTTTAATAAAATAAAATGAGTCATGAGCATAAAAGTTTAGAAAGCCTTGTACTAAACAACTTGTCAATGCTTTATGTAGGAAATAGACATTTTATTAATCAATATTTGACATAGCAATATTGGATTACTATCATGCCAATGTCAGCATAGTCATTTAAAATTGTTAAAGTTCTATCAACCCACTACTTACTGTGTTGGAGTCTAGGTCAACTTTCCAGACATCGTTTGGGAATTGGAAATTCTTCTTTGAATCCGCGAACGTGCTTGGCAGGCCAATCACGTAGGGTGTGGGTGCGAGTAACAGCTGCTCGGAGCCGGGCATGCATTGGGGCAGTAAGGGGATAACAGGGAACATATATTGCAGGGGGTACAGCATGCTTATAAGTGCCATGATGGACATGGTGAGAGCGTTGTAATCGCGGGAAATAAGGATGACCTGGGGATGAAACATATCAGTATTTTTGCGATAATAACCTGGGTATGTTTGACCGATCAGCTTGGCGGTTTAGGGTGTCGCCTTTTTTGCCAAAAGGTTGAAGGTTGGAAACTGGTTGTGTGTTTCCTTGGGAAAGACAGATATTGCCTAAACCTGAGAGAATGATGGGTTCTACGAAATTTAGAAACATGTCAATGATACACCACACACTTCAACAGCTTGCTATCATATTTTAATTTTTCAATCTGTTTGATTAAGAAACTAATGTCTTTGTGATAATTTTTTTTTCTGTGTTAAATCCAGTTGATATAGACTAGAATGCTTTGATAACTTATTTTAAATGTACTGTTTTATTAACAAAAGAATACCAGATGTTATTTGTACATTTTTGCAATTTAACATTTATCTTACACTTAATGGTACCGGTACATAGAATGGAAAGTCACATCTGAATATTTACACACAGAAAATAGAAGTACAACTGCGGACAGAACTAACAGTCCACTTTCGAGTTACTCGACAACTAATAGCTGTAGTAACTCGACTGTGAGCATAAAATAAAGCGATTTTACTTAAGCGAGCTAAATTGCTAAAATAAAGGGTATGTTATGAAAGTTGAAATGAAGAGTCAAAGACAATACAATTACAATGTGATTTAATCAATACAAGGTCATAAAAGTTCCTAATATGCTATTGTTCCCCAACAACATCTATTAAGTTGTGAAAGATAAACTTGTAGGATTAACATATGGGACATATGTTGCAGTAGCACTTATGCACGATCATCAAATATTTATTATCACAAACCAGCTAATTAGTTAATTAGAATGTTTAGAGAAGCAAGAAAAAATGGAAAAAGACATTTGTCTATAGTGCCTAAAAAAAGAAAAAGCAGCAATAAATTTACATGTTTATAAAGTCCACTGTAATTGGTATTATTATGGTTCACATTATTGCTGTTGAACGCAATGTCTAGGTGCAATGTAAGACGACAGTATTGATTTTAATGCTGTGGAACAATCAATACCTGTATCTTGGCCTAGATTAAAATACCATGGTTCAACAGCTTTTAACAAATTATTAACCTAATATTCAGGAGAAAAATTACAATTGAAAACATTGGTTTTGTTAAGTTTAGGTTTTGGAAGCAGGTTATGTTTGGTTAATTTGGCTGCACAAATTTCCCAAAATATGCTGTTGTTGCATTATATCAACTAAAGCAATCTCTATCGCACAAATGTAAAAGAAGAGTAAA
>CH001997.1:277032-287097 GCA_000149265.1 Ciona savignyi
CTACTTTTTACTATTTTAGTTCTACAAAACTAAAAACTTCAATGCGTTTTGGTTCAATTTTTCATAATATAGTTAGAATAAAGAAAAATTTCAATTAGGAATAGTAAAAAAACTACTGAAGATACAAATACAGTTCAAATTTTCCTGAGTACAAAAACTATTAGACAATCTACATTCCAATTTTCATATCATTTGGGCATACCAATAATTAGTGAGTATTTCGTTTGTCAGTGCACCTCAAAATTTTCAAAGTCGAGCAGAATTTTCTTTACATAAAAAGTGGTGTTCACTAAAGTTTACATAATATATTCTTTATTGGAGGTAGATTCTAGGTGTGCGGTTTGTTTAAAAGAGGGATAAATTATCTTTCCAACCATACTAAATATTAAATCATAACACAAATTTGAGAAAAACTGTGCTAATTTGAAAATGACCAAAAATTGTAAAAAACACTGCAGGACAGCATGTTTAAATTAATGCATTTGGCCGGGAGTGAAAGAGTTAACCTAATAATATATAGTTCCCACAGTATACACAGAGATTTCTACTTTTTTATTTTGTTATACTATATATTTTTTGGCGTGTTTTAACTGATGTAGTTTGAGTTTTCTTGAGTTCTTTTTTTTATATAACTGTGCTATTCTTCTTAAATAGTATAAAGGAGTGAAAAAATACTTCAAATTACTTTAAAGCTTTTGCAAAAGTTTTAATACAAACATAAGGAAAATGAAATTAAGATAAATAAAAATCAGCTGACAGGAGCCCAGGTAACAATGTATTTCTCAAATAAAACCTTGTTTATGTGATAAGACATAAAATGGAATTCTGATAACCTGTGTGTAAAATCCCCTTGTAGACAGTGGGGTTTTCAGAGTTATGGCAGCAGTTTTATACTTTTTACACCGTGTAACTGGTTGATTTTTTTATTTGAACAATGATTTTACCTCTTAAAATGGAGTCATTATCACATTACAAACCTTGTTTAAGTTGCACGGTCCAGTCACAAGGGCAGGAATAGTTAAGATTCTTGGCGATATCGACCAATAAGGAGGCAGCGTCTGCTTGAATAGCAATCGTGGGCTTCCAAAACATGTCGGTGTTTTTGTACAGTTGGCTCTGCAATGTTAATTATGATGAAACAATGTTAATTATGATGACATCACCATGACGATTATGACATTACCACAATTATTATGACACCACTACGATGATTATGACATCACCATAATGAATATGATATTACCATAATGGTTATGACATCACCACAAAAATCATAACACGACTATGATTATTATTACAATAAAGCAATTATTCTGACATCACCTTGCTTCTATTAACAGCAATGATAGTTTGTCTCTTAGGAAGCACTCGACCGTACCCGAGTCGGAAATCGCACACGTTGCCAGCCAACAAGACCAGGTCTGCTTCCTGTGTGCAGTAAAAGTTTTACGTTTGCTATGAACTAAATATTGCCCATTTTAAAGGGCTTCTGGCAAAAATACGAACACTTTTGTGGCAAAAATACGAACAGGAAATATTACCTGTGATTATTAACCACCCCTGCTGTTAATTTAAGAATTACCGAAGTTCTCTTTTTAAACCTTTAAGTATTAACAAAAATTCCCCCCACCCCCTAAATCGACTCCCACAACCAATAAGTACATGCTTATATAACAAACTACCACCAACTAACTTTAAGTGCGGCTCTGCGGTTCTGACGAATATGAATTGGGGAATCCCGTCCAAGCAACCCCCTGGACATTCCACCTGTGGGAATGGAGAAACAAAATTTTGTGATTTGATAGTTTCAAAAACGTTTAATATTTTTAAACCTAACTTCAAATAAACAAAACAAAAAATCAGAGATAAGTTCAAATAAAAAAAAGAGTTTAACCTGTTAATGATTCGATTTTTTCTTTAAATGGAATAAATAAAATAAGAAATCCTTTAGTCTAACAAAAATGATAAAATAACTATACGCAACACAAACCCCCAAGCACCAGCTACACCACAAACTTATGTGCCATAAAACAAGAAAAACAATTTTGGTAAAACTAAATGATTTCTTTTACCAAGAAAACAAGAAAAACAACCTCACTTACCTAAGAAACAGGGAATCCCTAGTTTCTCCAAAGCTTTCCTTAGTTCATGAGCAGCCACTGGAGGCAGCATAGCTTGACTGCCAAGCACAAACACTGGTCTCTTCGCTCTTGTCACCAGCTCTATGCAACTCTGAATCTGGTGGGATTACAGTAATTGTTTCTTTTCTGAATCGTTGTGGTTCTGGATTTGAACTACCCAAGCAGCCTTGGTTGGGATTTTAACACAGGAATTCTGGAAACCATTTTTTCCAACACTGGTATGGATAGAAGTATGGTATGAATCCCTGGTTCTCCAACCCTGGCATAAATTTAAACCCAGAACCACTGGTTCACCCACCCTGGCATAATTTTAAACCCAGAATCCCTGGTTCTCCAACCCAGACATAGATTCAAACCCAGGATACCTGGTTATCCAACCCTGGCATAGATTCAAACCCAGGATCCCTGGTTCTCCAACCCTGGCATAGATTTAAACACAGGACCCCTGGTTCTCCAACCCTGGCATGGATTTAAACACAGGATCCCTGGTTCTCCAACCCTGGCTTGAATTCGAACCCAGAATCCCTGGTTCTCCAACCCTGGCTTGAATTCGAACCCAGAATCCCTGGTTCTCCAACCCTGGCATGGGTTTAAACACAGGACCCCTGGTTCTCCAACCCTGGCATGGGTTTAAATCCAGAATATCCCTGGTTCTCCATCTGTGGCATGGATTGCAACCCAAAACCCCTGGTTCACGAACCACGGTAGTACGAACCCACTATTGAACCCACTTGTTCAGGAGTAGCTCTTGGAATCTTCACTTTCAATGGAGTCATATCCCTGGGCTCAAATGCACCAGCAAACAAGTTGCAAAGATAGTTGTTCATGTACCAGTTCACTATGTGCTGCTTTATATTGCGTGCTGGAAGGTATAATATGAAAATTAAGTTTTTTTTGAGAAATTTTGTTTTTTTGTAAAAATTAAGTGTTTATTTTTAATTAAGTTTTTTTTAATATATTTATTTATTTTTTAAATTAAGTTCTTTATAAAAATTAAGTTTTTTTTAATAAAAATTATTTTTTTAATGAAAATTAAATTTTTTATATTAACAAGTGAGAAGCCTTGACCATACAGTTAATCGCCAGGCCTAGCTGAAAAAAATGGTAGAAAGGTCAGTCAGTCAGGTTGGTTCACAAAATACCCTAACAATTATTTTTATCATTTCTTTTTATTTAGCTGTTACACAGTTGTTTAACTAAATTTTTTAGCTGTTACGTAGTGGTTTTAAAATAATTTTATTTTAATATATCTTTCTTTCTATAGTTTAATGTATGGCTAGGACCGTGCAACCAATCCGTGACGAACAGTGCGAAATGTAAAATAATCTTCCAAAACAAAACACATATATTGATTTATGCGAAGCACTTAAAGGATTACACTTGTGTGAAGGATTATACAGGTGTATGCTGGATTATCTATGACATCTGTCACATTGGGGAAATTTAGGAAAATCAATAATATTTTAATTCCAAATCGAACAAGATAAGAGTGGAAATATGTCTTAAATCATAATAAAAAGAATAACTCAAGGATAAAATTGAAGTTTCTTCTGACATTAATATGACAAAAATTGACAAGTATTAGCTAATATTATTGGCAAATCATGGCAGTTTTTATCTTTAATCGACTGCTTGTTGGAAAGTGCTGATTACTAGTGCTGTGGATAAGTTTATGATAAACTTGTTAACCAATTTATTGTCAGCTAACCACTAACAAAACAGATAACCGATTTGTGTGCATACCAAACAAAAAAGCAATTAGTTAGAAAAGCTTCTGTAAACTCTGTTATTTTTCTTTGTCCGCTACTTACCGCCACACTTAAATACAAAGCAACATGCATTGCATTTAAACATACATAGATTTTTTTAGATTTCCGTTTTTGAGAAGCATAATTTTAATCTGACAGAACTATTGCTGGCAAACGGTTAACCAATTTTTATTGTAAACAATTAGTTAACCATTATCAAAATCTGAGTATATGCACAGCTCTACCAGTTACCGTTGAGTTGCCTGCCTTTGATGAAAATAAGAAACAATTATTAAAAATTGACACACCACTTTGCGATTATATTAGAATACCTTTCATACAATAATTTAGTGACCTACTCCTAACATAACTTGTATCCAACCATGGTTTAATAAAAACCATTGCATCAAATAATTCTTTTCGTAACTTTTTAATTTTTTTACAATATTTCTGAATGGAATTGTGATTGGAATACATTTTATAATTGTAAAAAAGAATTTTAAAAGTGGAGGTTTACAACTTGAACATATTACATAAAACACTATTGATTTCTATACCTTTTCCGGTTGAAGATCCAATCTCTCTTTGTACGAGGTGATAAGGGTATAGTGTGTCTATGGGGAATTCTACAAATACCGGACCTGTAGATGGAAATACAATAATTAATGTATGCACAGAATATATTGCCTGAAGTGTGGCCACAAGGTGTGTGGCTTAGTAATCTATAATTACTATTAAGCACTGTAATCGCTGCAACAACTCAAATAAGGTGTACAACTGTACACATAAGCAGCCAAATTACATTAACTTCAGTATAGTGCAAAATGAAAACTTGTCCGGCTACACAGTAATAACGGGGTAAAACTCAACAAGGAGCACAAGGTGAACTGTGAATACGAAGGATAAAAAATCAACAAGCAGTTTATTCTTGTTTTAATTAATTACTGTAATCATCATCCGGGACAATGATATTGTCATTGTCATAAGTCCCCTTTTTACTTTTGACCAAAAAAATCCTGCTTTGGGTAAGAATCGTACTTATGACTAAATATCACTGCCCCTACCCTCTAAGGCGTCTAACCATTGAGCTACTGAGTCTTAAAGCGAATGCTGTGTGTGTGATGATCTTACCTGGTGTACCAGATTGAGCTTGAACAATGGCTTGTTGTAGGGTTGGCACGATGTCCCGTATGCGCTTAATGGTGGCCGTGTATTTACATAATGGCTTCAACAACACCATTTGGTCAATATCTTGCAAGGCACCTCTACCTGTTGAAGGAGTGTATACTGTTAGTGTGTGCATTGGTGTGTGTGTGTGTGTTGAGTGTTTTGTTGAGTGTTTGTGCATTGGTAAGTGTGTGTGTTGATTATGTGTGTGTTGAGTGTTTGTGCATTGGTAAGTGTGTGTGTGTGTTGATTATGTGTGTGTTGAGTGTTTGTGCATTGGTAAGTGTGTGTGTTGATTATGTGTGTGTTGAGTGTTTGTGCATTGCTAAGTGTGTGTGTATTGATTATGTGTGCATTGAAAATGTGTGTGCATTAAAAGTATGTGTGCATAAAGAGAGTGTGTTTTCTGTTAACCTGTTTTGCGCTACTTTAGACCAATAAATGTTAACCTAAAAGTTTGCCCCCTTCACATTACATGGCTTGTTCCAACCGGGAAATTCCATTTAAACTCACCTTTCAAAATAGATGCAGCAGCTCCACCCATAAGCAGCAATGGAGACTCAGCCATCTGGGCATTTTTGACCGCCGTTATGGTGTTGGTAATACCAGGGCCGGCTGTTACTGCAGCTACCCCAATTTTTCCTGTGGGTAAGGTGGGTTAGCTTGGTGGTATTTGGGTACAACAAAATGAGACATAAATGACATTACAACTACCATAATGACATTACAATGAATTTTTGCATTTAGGTCAGATCCGTACTGATGATTAAAGCTACAATCAAATTTTTGTTTAAACCATGCTATTTTAAGCATGCATAAAGGTTGTTTTGTTTCTTATACTACTTAATGTTATAACAACCACCGTAATGACATCACAATCACCCTTATGATGGAATAACACCACAATTACAGTTTTGACATCACAACCACCATATTGACCTCCTAACCAACATAAAAAGGCCACATCACACCGGAAAGTCTTGCAACGGCGTCGGCTGCGAAGACGGCGGTCACTTCATGACGGGTATCAACCACCCGGATGCCAAGTTTCTCGGCTGCCACGAGAATTGGGGAGATGTGGCCGCCTACCAGTGTGAAAATGTAATCGACCCCGTGTGATTTGAGGGTTTCGGCCACCACCTCTCCACCGTGCTGCTGTGAGTCTTTGTCAACCTGTGCAGGCATTATTTGTGGGATGAGATGTGATATGTATTTAGGTTTTATCTCTGTTTATTAAGTGTGTTGTGATGTATATTTAGGGCAGGGCGGTGAGTTACGGGCTTGCCAGGCAACCCTTGCATTTTTATGGCTAAAATTCAATAATTAAAAAAATGTTTTCGATTGGTTCAAATATTTTCGGAAACCTAATTCTAATCCAGACATTTTTCCAATGCACAAAAAAGCACATAAAACGTCTAATCTAAGTGTAAAAATTAATAAAAATTTCCCTGGGAAGTATGCCGCCGAACCCATCTACTGCCTGTGTTGTTGCATTCGCAACCCTGCGACATTTTAAAACTAATCCGCCTATGATTTAGGGATGTCAATTTGCTCTCCAGAAATTTTTAGAATCAAGAATTTTGAAAGAATTTGTACCACACTGCAATTAAAAAAAAGCAGAAAAACAGTTTTTTTACTAATTTTAATATGAAAAAATTATGTTATGTATATTTAAGAAAACAATTTTTTTTTAAATATTGTTATTGCATGTATATTAAATGAAACAAAATATTAAATGGAATTCCACAAATAACACATTTTATGTAATTATGTAATTTTTTTTAACAATACAAACCAAATGATTATACTACAGACATTTTTTATACACGGTATACCATTATCAAGTATGTATTACCGGAAAATGTACAATGTGACTCTTTGTCAATTAAAATGAATTGTTAAAAAAGCATTCTCCCTCACCTTATGTAGATACTGGTACATCAAGCCAAACTTTTGAACAAATAAACTTGCAATAAATATCAAAGCTCCTATGACCAGCACAAGAAGGTTTTGATACAAAAGCTCAGATATGACTCCATCCATAAAGTCAGCCATTTTTATCGACTATTAGTCCCTTTCGGAATAAACAATTTTGGAATGGTAAAGAAAAATCTGTCATTTTTCTGGCAAATGTAGACAGTTTTGGGTTCCTTATTGGAACATAACTTAAGTTGTGCAAGTTTCTCTAAAATTAATTAAAAACTAGAAGTCATAGTTTGACTAATGAACCGGCAACTGGTAATCAACTTTACACGAGTTTAAAATGACTATTATGATAGATATTACTTCCATTTAAAGCATGTTTTTGTTTAGCTTTGATCGCCGAAAATTCTAGTTGCACATATGGTTTTAATTAATTCAGTACAAGAATAAAAAAAATGTGTGCATTCGTGACAATTTATAATATAGAAGCCATATTTACTAACTTTTCTTTACAGTTTGGCATGCATTTTTGTTATCGTGACATGCGTACATGATTTCAAGACTAGAACATAGGGACAGCTTAAGATTTTGTCTAATGCATTGGACTAAGTTTAAAAACACAAATAACAAGGTGACAACAGGTTCAATCGTGCAACCTTTCAGCTTGGTACCACTAAATAACAAATCGAATCATATACTATGTAAAATTTGGTATTGGATGGTACCTTAGCATTAAACTCCTATTGAATTGAGCCCATGCGATTGAACCTACGAGCCAGCACATGTTTATGAACCTGTATGAAATTGAACTAATAGCTGTTTAAAATAAAGCATGGCTTTCCGTATAATTTATCTCTCTGAGTAAATGGTTAGTATATCGGTTAAGATTCAAAAATTGGGAGTTGGTTGTCTTTGAGGAACACATATAACAGATAACATTTGTACTCACTGGATTATACATTACACAAGACTTTAATTTGATATATATTAACGGCCAATTCATGACAAAAAAAGGCGGATAAAGATAGCCGATAGGAGATATATAATATGACCGCATCCACGTGAAAGACAGCACAATTACTTAGAAAAGTCTACAACGGTTACATTTATTATTGGTATGACGTATATGTACCCTTTAAAACTAAAAAATTACCCGAATGTGTGCAAAGACACAGGGAAATAAAACTCAAGTGTGCAACTGCCGTACTTTTCATACTGGGATACTGCATATATACAACAAACAACAATAGCTCTGATACAACAGTATGCGAAGCAATCAAACAACAATGGCTCTGATACCCAACAGTATGCGAAGACTTTATATACTGTTGTCTGCTAAATGCCTTGTCTGTATACGTTGTTATTTGTTGAAATATTTCAGCATTAATTTAAAACTATCAGCATGACAGTTACGCACACGAGAGCACTTTTTGCAGTTTTCCATTTACGGGTGAAAATATGAAAACCCTATTCATGTTAAAGAAATAATCACTTACACTGCAATAACTGTGGTAACTATTTTTCAATAATAAACTCTGCTCAATTCTCTTCACTAAGGTTATGAACAACTAATAGGTTGACATTTTACTAAGATGTCATTGTACCAAAATAAACCAAACGGTTTCCTGCGGGCTTTTATTTTGTATAAGACGCCACATCTCCATACTCCCATAGAACAAAGTCCAATTTTAAACAAACTCAGCAAAATTCTCTTCACGCGAAATGTAATTTCACACTACTACCAGTTTTTATTCATTTTATCGTACACTAGCCCCTTCGTTTTTATTATTACCAGTTTAAGTAAACTGTGGTAATAAATTCTTTAAATATTTTGGACTTTAAAAGACGGTTTTTAGAGTGACCACAACAATAAACCATTTTATTCGTTTATATAATTTTCTATTGTAAGATCTATTCGGGAAAGTCCCTAAAGTTGTAAATTCGTACGTCAGTGTTTTTATCTCCCGCTAGACGGTGATAGAGATTTCGCATTTTGCAACTTGACCTAATAAAGTTTTGCTTAAATGTCAAGTTCAAAATTTTCCAACAGAGCGCATTTCTGAGATTTTTCAGCGGTGCGTTTTTTTAAACGGGGGCAGTTTAAATGTTGTGGGTAAAATAAAACCAAATGACCCGTACTATCTGCATAACAAACCAAAACACACAAAACGGCAATATCTTTTGTCTAGCTCAGTAACCGTCTTGAAACTGTCTAAAAATCTCTTTGATTTAAAATTATAAGAAAAAATTAGTTTTTAGCTGAAAAATGATTTAAAAGTAATAACGGATTTTTTTAAATTGAACGAATTGTTGTTAAAATTGGATGAATACCGGTAATGATATTTTGTTAAAACCCAAAGAAACACTTTTCAGCTAAAACTGTCTTAGTAATTCCAGCTTACAAAGGTTAACTGACAGGTACAAGGCCACCGTAAGTTTTAATTGACGCCTCCGTATCTCATAATTACTGCTTGTCTCCTTTGTTACGTCAAAAGTCAAATTCTTAACTTTTAATTCCAGATTATGAATCAGTTCTAGAATTCGAACAATCGAAGCAATTGTTTGATCACAATCATTGCTGTCATACTAGCTCTTATTACGACATAAAGAAAAATACAAATACTTTACAAAACGGTATTATTAAAGTTCTAGAAAAACAGCGATTGTTTTTGACAATAAGAAAATGGATTTAAACAATGAAAAAAGTAGGTTTTCAAAGGAAATCGTGCTTATAGTGCCCAGTGCGATGTGTACGCGGCAGTGAAACCCTGTGTCATGCGTTTTAACAACAGTCATGGAAATAATATAAACACCAAACCAGGTGGAATTTTGTGAAAGTGCGAAAATAAATAAAAACGTGTTCGATTGTTGCGTCATAGTTCTTTACAATAGAGGTAGATATCTCAGCGTCCAGCACTGTCGATTCCATGGTAACCACGTGGACCGCTTGCACGCGGATTTGATCAGCTCTCTAGTGACTACTACCGATTGACGGATCACTTGCACACGTGCCGCTGAACGACGCGCTGACACTTTTTACACTTGACTTTGCAGCACCACTCAAACTTGCATTCGCATTTCTCGAC
>CH001997.1:292501-314531 GCA_000149265.1 Ciona savignyi
TTGTGAAAGTGCGAAAATAAATAAAAACGTGTTCGATTGTTGCGTCATAGTTCTTTACAATAGAGGTAGATATCTCAGCGTCCAGCACTGTCGATTCCATGGTAACCACGTGGACCGCTTGCACGCGGATTTGATCAGCTCTCTAGTGACTACTACCGATTGACGGATCACTTGCACACGTGCCGCTGAACGACGCGCTGACACTTTTTACACTTGACTTTGCAGCACCACTCAAACTTGCATTCGCATTTCTCGACCACTCGGACACTGTAGGTACGCGAACCTCGTCCACAACACAGCAAACCACAACCCTCCGGCCCCGAAGAATGTTTTTCGCACTTGCGTCCCTTTGTTCCCGCCACACCGGTGCGTCTGTTCCTGTTGCAATAATCCGGGGAGGAGTCGAGAAAGACGAGACTGGTACGCGTCACTTCCTCATTTGTCCTCCGCGGTCGAAGTTGGCCGCCCGAAGTCGCTCGCACCTCAACCCCATCGGTATATGTGCGCATTAATTCGTCCCCGATCTCCCGGAAGCCAGGGATCTGCATCCAGCAGGTCTTGAGGCTGCACGAACCAGAGACACCATGGCACTTGCAGGTGGGCGTTGCAGATCGAACCACAACCTGAAAAAAAAACATTACTTAGTTGCAATAAAGTACAAAGTATAATGATTTTTTACTAAAAAGCTAAAGATTTCATAAATTAATAGAAGCAAGAGATAAAGAGAAATTAGGCTTAACAAAATAAATGTAACGCTAAAACCCGCAAGTCTGGTTAGTTTGTGTCATTTAGGTAAAAAATAGACGAATAAGTAGATTTTTAATTGATATAAAATTAAACGCGCAATATTTCATAAAACAATAAAAAAAAGAACTAAGGCCAAAAATATACTTGGTGCTATAACCAGTGTTATAATCGGTTTAAGTAGTCAACAGTACAAAGCAGGAAGAAAACCAACATAACGCAAGCTGGAAACAACCACAGGGGTCGAAACCAGTTTTGACAACAAGAAATGCGAAAAGGGAAGTTTCATATGCTAGTAACTACACCGCACCTTTATTTTGACGTAAATGAGCTTTCTTTCGTAATAATGTTCTAAAATTTCAAAATTAGATACTCTTCTGTGATTGGTTAATTTGAATTCCGGCGCGTAATTGGCTCAATTGAGGTAATATGACACGTGAGGGCGGATTGACCAATCAAAAATACGGATTTTTGATCGTTAAAATTCGACCCTAGGAAACGGCGACAACAAATTGGTTTCTATTTACGAGTGCGATCTCTAAAATTGCGGCGACTACTCCTTTGAAGGGTCATTTTCAGGCAGAGCGGAATTTAACTCGAAAGATCCAAAAACGTCGCTTAAAGGTTCTAACATTGCTCAATCCGACGGCTATAATTACAGTCTTAACCTTGACATGACTTCAAATTCTTGAATTAGGAGATTAATCGGGTTCCAGAATGAATCACAATAGGCTAATTGTCTCACTGGACATACGTAACGGCCACGTTTATATTGTCTGAGAAAATAAACAAACACATTTAACTTTTGTCCGAAAACGCCGAATCTATTGTGTTTTGAAGATAAAAGTGGAAAGATCTACAAACGTTGCGCCGGGGGAGCTAAAACCTGATGCTATCTCCAAGAAAAACACGGGTGATCTTCGCGGAGGCAACTTTCGCGTTAAACTCTCGTTATAAAAGCCGAAGTGGCTTAAATAGGGGGTGACGTAACGGTAATTGGACCGAAGTATCTCAATGGCAGGTTGTAGGGATTAAAATGGAACTGATTTTGACGAACCGGGGGTGCAAATGGAATTGAAGGCCAAGTGGAATGGAGGGATATACGACGCACTTATCATTGCGACGTGAGGCATTAGACCCACAACTATGTAGACCGTACCCTAAAGGGCTAGCACAATCAATGATAAAGACATACCAGCATACCTATCCTGTTGTTATGTCATAACTATGTTTACCCATTATATTTAGGATACAATCAAACTAAGTGATCGAAACAAAGTACATAGGCTGTAAACACCAAATTACTGTTATAAAAGAAGGAAAATAAAGGCTCATAAATTAATCAACATAACTTCAAGACCTACCATACGACCCGCTTCGTTGTTGTGCATGTTCATGGCCTTTCGTGCTCTGTCCTTTCGTCGTTTAGGGGAGATATTATCTCGCTCCCTCGCATCAATGAATTCCCGGGCGAACCCGTAAGCGTACTCAGTGTTGTCGCCACATCCGCCCCAGCGCTGTACAGAAATTGACAGTTTGATTAAATTTGGTGATTTTTATTTCCTAAACACGATAAAAGCTTGTGTGTAAGTGGATTTTTGGGTGGAGGGTAAAAAATAAAACGGACCCACAGACGTGGAAATTTTAATAACTTTTAAAAAAATTTGTGATTTTTTTACGGTACTTAATTTTTTTTGGTCATTTAAACATTTTTCGACGGGGGAGGGGGTAGTGCAAAAAATAAATAATCAATTGAAGATCAACAAATGTTGTTTTGTTGTTTTTTTCAATGAAAGAAAATTCACCAGTGGAGGTCGCTTATCAAGGTTTATATAAATACGACACATTCCGGTTTTATCTGATTTCAACAAAAACCACAAACATCAAAGTTTCCATTCGCAGAGGTGGTCGTAAGTTCGTACATTGAAAATAATATTAATTACGCATTTTTTTCTTATCGTAAAAAGGTTTAAAACGCCCGTTTGCTCTTTTCGCCGTTTTACCTATAGTTCCTAATTCATATAACCCGAAAACTCAGTGCACAAACGCACTGTAATACCAGGGGTACACCCATTGGTTTTCCATATACACTACCTCCCCTATTTATATATCGTTGTTCATTGTCAATAAAAGCATTGATCATCGACAAACAAACAAACTTGTAAATGCTAGCTTGTGCTGTATCATCAACTAGTATATACATTGTTTAGTCTACAAACACTAGACCGCTTAGAGGAGAGAAAGATAGACGTTATACTGTTTTCAATACAATGTGGAATATGGTTTTGGAATAGACAGCGCGTTATCGCTGATATGTGTATACATACCAAAAAAGATTTGTATACATACATCAAAGCCTGGCAGTTTACCGCCTGTGAGTTGTGTACATTGTGATGCGATAAAGAGATATTGCAGAGGCTATTGTTCGTAATAACATCATGTGTATGTATACTAGCAGTATGTAGGCTAGGTTGCACTGGGTCTTTGGCATTTCGTGTGTTTTGTAGCAGTCCTTCAAATAAATGCTCTGTGTTGTATATAATTATCCCATGTAATTATAAATCTTTCGGTGTCATTTATTTATATATAGTACTGTAACCCGCCATTATTGTAAATTAAACACATTCAACTAATGTGAACGACATGTTATAAAATAATTATTACAAAAAAAAACAAGTGTAACCCAATTATACGCACAATCTAATAAGCGTCACTTTTCAAACATTATGACGTCAATTGCAAGACATTTTTTGATTTGTTTATGTACCGAAATTATTTCTTAACACACTAACCCCATAAATTAACTCAGAGTAACCACTAAACCCAGACTAACCCTTCTAAACCCTCCAAAGCCCCCGAAAAAATGTGTCAGGCGCCATAAAAACGTCCCCAAACATGTTAAGTCCAATGATTTTTACCCAAACCGCCTAAACAAGAATTAAAGTAACAACGTGTGTTTAAAAGATAAAATTATCGCGTTTGTCTATCTATGAACACTGAACAAACCAATCGAACAGCATAGACCGCAGTAAATGAACCAAAAACCGCTTTAAATCCAGCTGGCTTTCTATATGAGGGACCACCCTTACTGCTAATTTGTAACGAAATAATTAATAATATTTGATTCAATTTCAAAAGAATCACACACACGAACAAGGAACCCTAAACAAAGCCAGAAATGACAAGAGGACAGGTCCAAAATATTAAATTTAAAAAAGGGGACATCTACCAGCCCTTTAAAAACGTACAACCTTGTCGCAATAAATAAAAAGGTACAAAGAAGGAAGTAGTAGGATTACTTACCCAACTCGGGTCCAGTCCGTCCGGCCTTGCGACGTTGCTGCAACCACATTCCCGTAGCTGCTCGTTCTTGCAAGCCCTCGCTACCGCCACAACCACTCCAGCAGCAGATATCGCGTAGGTGAATGCTGTCTCTTTGCTCCCTGCATATTCACCATGGGGTTAGTGTGACGTTATAAAAATGTAGCGTGACGTCACTTGCGTTACGTCACGTATATGTTACGTCATAAGGGTGGTAAAATAGGCAGGAGGCGCAAAATCGCGAACCTCTAAGCAGGTATCAATGAATGGTGGGAGGCATGTGTTAATCAGATAGTGTGGATATCAAGGTTTATTTGTTTCAGAAAACAAAAAGAGAAATTTGATACGGATTTACACTGCTGTTTTTCAAGATAAGTTGATAAGTAAATACAAATGTAATGGCCGAAACTGATCACAATACCTGACAAAACAGATCGCTTGTCAAGGTATTTTAAACATCTAGTTTTGTGTCTTAGACGACAAAGGAAATGGCCATTAGTTGTTTTCGAAAGTTAATATCCGTTGTGACGTGACAATGGAGATTCAGTGTAGCATTGTGACATCACAATACGTCATAATGTAGGACGTAACAAAGGAAGTGTTTATTACAATTACCGGCAGCTGTTGACCCCGGTCATATAGGATCCAACCTACATCACATCGTATCTATTAAAATTGAAACTTTCGCGTTTCTAAGTAAATTACTTTGCTTTTTGGGGGGAATATAATTTTAGAGGTTCTTTTCAATAAAGTAATATTGGATTAGGTCCAAATTAACCTTATGTAAGCAAAAGAAGTTATAATACTCTTTGTTTTTAAACGGTTGGACTGTTATTTGATTCCAAACGAACTTAATTTAAAAAGTTTTATTTCAGCTGACAATAACTACATAATCGAGAGAAATCACTTTAAGACTTATCTCATACACCTAAATTTAGCTGACAAAAAGTACACTCAAAACAAATGTGAATGAGGGCGCTTTGCAAAGCTGTGTTTTGTAATTATATCTGTTTAGAAATAATCTTTTCCGTTCGGGAACTTCGTTTTGAAGTCTTCAGCTCTGCGAGCGCGGTTCACTTATTACGTAATAATAGAATCTAAAAAACGCGCGATTCCGGTGCGAAAAATATTTAGAACACACCGATTGTGTTAGCATTGTTACGTCATTGGAGCGTTACAAAATAAATTGTTTAGCAATAAACCGAAAATCGCGGCTCTAAAGGATATTTTTAACGAGTCAGTATTTATAAACCGCCCGCGTAAAACTGTCGGTGGAAGCGATTTTTAATTAACTCATGACAACACGGGAAGACTGATCTACGGTTAAAGGCAAGCAATTACGAAACGGAAATTTTATGCTTTTAAACCGGCCGTATCAATCAACAGTGGTAACGTACTACTGGGCGTGTGTTGTTATAATCAGAACCCGCTGAACTTCGCAAAAATCCACTTTATGTTCATGGTCACTGGGCCGTGGTTAAGAACAGTAAACAGAATACAGTTTTGGGCAAAACCGAACAAAAATCAAGAAAAATACGAAAAAAAAACGAAAAATCGAAAACCAGCTGCAAGGCCGTTTATCAGCTGTTTATTGGCGCGGAAAAATAACCCCCTCAAAAAGCGTTTTTTTGGCGGATTTAAAAATTAATGGGCCACCTGTATCGAGTTATCTAAATACAGTGGTTTGCAGGTTTATAAGGGTTCGGTTTTTAGGCGAGTTATAAATTAACCAAATTTGGGCGCCATTGCATTATATTGTCCAATTGGTCGGGACGTTTTATCCGATTTAGAGAAATATGAAAACAATAAAATTGTTTTGGGGTAAAATTAATTTAATTTTCGGTTTGGGGCTGTTTGCTTAAGGTGGCTCCGTTAAACCCTAGATTGACATATTCCGATGCCGGGAAGTCGTAAAACTGCTGGAAAATGTCGCATGAGTGGCTGTGAAAATAACCGGCAGAATTTGAGGCGTTGGACGTCACGACCAAGGACGCGAAAACTTATCGAGCAAGAAAAAAAGCAATCGATTGACAGCGGAACTCACCGATTTTGAGGACTTTGCCGAAGACGCTACTGTCGTCCACAGTCGAGCAGTTCCACCGTTGACCTCTGAACTGCCATTTGCACTCGTTGATACCAATACCAGCACCCTCGCTAACATACGGCATATGTGAGGCATAGCGTTGGCAGAGTGCTCTCTGGTTGCGGGAAAGCCCCTCCAACTGACCACATATGGGGCGGGTACCCAGGACAAGGGCATCCATCATGGGTCGCGTGGCAATTGACCTGTGCGGGAAAGAGGGGCGTAAAAATAGGATTTAAATGAACTAAATTACCAACAAAGGAGTTTTGAGGCCTTACAAAAGAAGTACAACTGTCTTGCACATGGATTGTTCACTGTATCGGCCACTTTCACGCGCCACTACATTTTCCCACGATCGTCTATGACGTGAACAACTATCATTGTTTGCTAACAGCGCCAAACTTAACACTCAATCTGGGACAGCGTCAGCTGCCGCATAATACCAACTGTGATGTCGCAAACCTAATTCGTGACGTCACCTTCGCAGTCTGGGTCGCGAATTGAAATTTACGATCCGCGAATATTATAGCCTATCGGTTGTGACGTCACGAGGACGCGAAATATCGCGGTTGGACGCGAATCGACCAATCAAACAGCGGAGTTCAAGTCACGTGCTTTACCGACCGGAAACGATTTTCATATTTTCGGGTGAAATCGTCGTCGCGACTATTACGTCATAAAAGGTTGCGAATCGAAGCGTGACGTAGATGGTTTTACTACTTAACAAGGCGCCATGTGTGGGTGCCACTTGTGGGTCAACTTGGTTGGTATTCCTCGTGGGTGGGGTGGGGTGTTATCTTATGCGGGCAGTCGGGTTGCTGGTGATGTTACACTGTGTTTATTATGATTTTGGAAGATTAATGAAATTCGATTGGGTTAATGTAAAGTAAAGATGTTGCCCTTGTGCACAGTAATAAAATTCTCACTGTGTTGCTGGAGCTATTAGAGTGGGTTGATAGCAAGATACGAATTTCGACGATCATTAGATACTACGAGCTGCAGCAATGTTAAACGGCTTTGTTAAATGCAAACAAAGCAAGGGATGGGATTCAAACCCAGTGCCCCATGGTTACACGCGAATGTCGGAACGCAAACACTCCGAAACCGGATCTCCGAATCAAACGAAATTCCTGTCTATTCAAATCCGTGACAGTTTAAGCCGGGCAAATAAAGAGTTTTCAATCGAGCCAGCGAAAATTTAATCCGTTCTTTGATAGAAGATTTGCTAAATCCGTTCGTTTTAATGAATTTTAAGGCGGAGAATGGGTTTCTGGAGGAATTTTGAACCTGTTTTTGTAAAACACGCGTTTGTAGTGAGGGTATTGTTCAGCTACTGCTTTAATGTGCGGATCGGACTCAGCGAAACGGATTCCAAGAAATCAAGTTTAACCTTATCGTGCTGCATTCAAAATTATCTACTTTACATTTCGCTTTCGGTAATTTGTTTGCAAAAAAAGCTCAAAAACATTTCGAACTACGAATAAAACCCGTTGAAAGCGTAGACGCAATTGCTTAATATCGATTATTAATCGTGGGTCGTATATTAACAAGATCAGACGAGTTTGCCGACTTAGCTTGACTCACGGTTGTAATGACTAGAAACAAACATTACAAACCGGTGACCGTTTTCCCCGCAAATTATGACTTTTATAGCGTAAATTAAGAAAGGTTTTTAATTTATGAGATTAATATGAACGCTTACCACCAGTACGAGGACGTGGGCGTTGTAACTTGAAGCATCAGGCATAGAATCAACATCGAGTAACTGCTTTGCGGTCGGCCGGCTTTGTGTTCCATATTTGCCGCAGGAATTTCAGCTTCGAGTCGATAATCCGTTTGTTGATAATTCAAACCGCTTTAAGGCGAATGGTTTTTGAAACTCTAACTTTATGCGATTTACAGAATTGCTAAGCTGTTATGCTGCATGATGTAATAGATGGTTAGTACTAAATATGCAATGATCTAACATACAAATCCAACAAAAGTGATAAATAATCATCCAATACAAATATAATACTGATAATCACATATTCTTATTTATCTTGACTTGCTAGGAGAATAAATACACTTATTTTCGGTTTTCTTCCATTATAATCGTTTTAAACTCGTATATCATAATAAAACGAAGTAAACCCGCTATATACTCTACTGCAAAACTGAAATATGCAAGCTGTGATAAAATGCGAAGCTAATCCATCAAAAACCCTTAATATTTCTTCTAAGCAAACATGACTTGCTCAGTACGCTGAATGCTTTCTTACACTAAGTTACCGAAGCACCCAAGCCGACTAGTTTCCTTGGCAATCGAAGCGCTCAATTGAGAGACAGACTTATCTCGTGTGTTAAAAGCAACTCGGAGCTTTTTTCCCTTCGAATCCAGCGGAGTTGGTTGTCGCCTCTCACGCTGGCAACTCTACCCTCCCGACCCACTACGCGCAATTTACACCAAGTTTAACACCAAGTCTCGTCATAACTTGTCGCACGTGCTAGAATGCTAGTAGTGGCTAAACACAACAAAACACGAGTTTTGGTCAAAAACAAACTTAAACAGCCCACACGAACTGGTTAAACACATTAAACAAAGTTCAAATTCCGATTACATAGCATTCCAAGTTGCCCGGAGTTTTATACTCAGTGCAGCCATTGTTACAACTGCTTTCGTCATAAGCAACAATTATTTGATAAGAATCGCGATTGTTTCGGTGCTTTGATCGCGGCTTCGGGCGAATTCGAGTTTCCACCCAAAACAACTGTTCCCGAATGCCTAGTTTCCGTTCAATTGTGACGTCATAATGGGCAACAAATGTTACAGACGATGTCTGCATCTCGTCAAAAAATCCGTTTCATCTCACAATGCCCATTATGCGCTCATTAATGGCGTTCATAGTGGGCATTCTTACAACACAAGGTCGCACCTCTACAGGGGTCCACGTGGTGCTGATTATGACGCTTCCGATGGGAACAATCACACCAACAATCGGCATTATCTTCGATTCGAGTATCCTTTCATCAATATTCATCCTGCCTCGCGTCACTGACCTATTTATGATAAAACAATGAGAGGAAAAGTTAAAATAGCCACTCCGGAATAAACCATCCTGTTTAGAATTTAACGCTGAATAAAACTTCCTATTTATTGAAATCTCTCTTCTCTACACTGGTCAAACTTCGACCTGTTAACCGCGCCACCAGTGCGTGATAGCGCCGCACAGATATAACCCCCGCCTAGATATATCCAACAAACCGAGTTATAAGTAAAATCTGCACCCAGATGTTAAAAAACTCTGACCTTGACAAGCGCGCCAGCACCACGGCCACCACCACTACTCCTGGCTCGCCTAGACAGACTTTAATAATCTCGCATAATTGCAATGCAGGCAATATTAATACCAACGCAACGGTTCCGGAGCCGGTACGCTATTATCGATGTTCATTCTGTTTATACCAGCATGCCGGGGGCAAGTTTAGCTCGAAAAATTTCAAACTTCTCGACAATCAGTTTGGGCATCGCGATATTGGCTTCTAATTGCACAGCATCACTGTGAGTCAATTCAATAAGGACATCGCTTAAATGACACTTAAACACAAGAACATGTGATCGCTTAATGTCTAGTTTTGTGCGTTGACTTTCTAACGTATTTTGCGAGTTGTAGAGACAGTGTAAAATTGGGAATTTTAGGCGTCCGTTTCCCTAGGGGTCAAAAAAACTAAAAACTCAAATTTCCCCGAGCTCACTTTTAAGTGGGTGAGATGCATCCCTAATCTGTCAGCACTTATGACGTCCAAAGAAGGCCCATACGTCACAAAGAATGCGCGATTTTACCAGCATAGTGCTAATGGCTACGCAGCAGTGGATATAAACAAATAATGGGATTTTAAGATTTTCAGGACTTTGTATGTTTATAATATACGCTGAGGCCCTGCACGCCTAACTCGAATTTAAACCCGAACTTATACCCGCTTGGCTGCCCGCGTTTATCCGGGGCGATGGTATTGGGGGAGGGGGTGGTTCTGCGACCAAAGGGAATAATTAAATAAAGGAAAGGGTAAAGTTGGAAAAAAGGGAAACTACACACTAAAATAAAGAGTATGACAATAGGGTTAATGTTAGGGCTGGGGTTAAAGTTAACGTTAGTTATGCGGTTGAGATTTCGGGCAGGGTAAGAATCACTTTCCATAATTTTAGTGAATGGTTTCCCTTCTTTCCCCCTCCCTTCCTTTTAGTTTTGCCCTGTTATGGCACGGGTATTTAGTGATAATACTGCGTGTGTTGTGCCCGTATAGTCCGGTTGCTGTGAAGTTTTTGCAGTGCGTATTATCCTTTTACACAACTGCGAAAATGATGAGCCCATTAAATCGACTGAATCGATGTAACGTCCGTTCAGTTCTCTGCACGTATGCACAAATAACAGAGGACTATTCAAGTAAAAGTTATACGATTTTCTAACAAAAAATGTGATATTTTTGACCCCACAGTGGAAAAGCAGGTGTCGTTTTTAAGCGTTGGCACCGCCAAAGTATCACGTACCCCCTTTGTGTTGCAGACTAAAATATCACATCTTTTGGCGAAGAAATAAATGGATCATATCCAAAACAATTTCCCTGGGCAATTTGAACGACGCTGTTACACGCTTGAGGTTTTTAAATAAGAGATACAAACGTGGACTAGTGGAAAGGGACGGAGGCGGTAGTCAGAGGGGCATGACTTCGATCTACACCGTGGTTGTTTCTTTGCGGTTGTGCTAGTTGCGAATGTCTTGATCACTGGGTTATCTAAAACTATTCAAATATACAACTCACCATAAAATCTCTGGCGACTGTAAACATAATGTAACGATTACACCTGTTTTATAACCACCCATTCTTTACCTCACACGGAAATACAGTTTGCTATCAGTTTTCTGAGGACCACCATAGTCAAACCAAAGATTGAGTGTATGTCTTGCTAAATTTGAAAACTCAACCGCGAATGACGTCACACGAAATATATCTCACACGTTCAAGCTGTAGAAAAGTGAAAGATTATTTTCCGATTTTACCGAAAACTCATTTCTGATTCTCGAAAATACAAATAAAACGCGAAAAAAGTAACCATAAGTTTATAACAGGTGACACTCTCGCCACTAAGAAGGTATTGTATATCGAGTTATGTAAAAGAGTCGCTCGCGCTAACCATTCGGCCACACCGCAGCTAAAATCATTGGAATTGGACATACCACTGGCAGGTTTAACGGTTATGTACCACCAGTGCTACAAGTCTACTTAAAATTACATTAGCTTAACCCAAGAAAACTCACCTCTCATTTTTGTTGTTTTTTTCAAGCCACCAAATCTGTTTGGTTCAAGTCACCTAACGCCTTAAAAACGATGATAAATAATTTCGTGGCCGATCATTTTGACAAAAACGCCAACTGGAATGGAAATACCATTTTTGGCTTGAATTATCTTTCGCGGAAAGGTTAAATCCGCAGTGTGTACACGCTCATCCCGATACCTTCAAAGCGAGGCTAATCCGGATTAAATGAACAGGTCACAAACATCTATAATCCAAACCAACCCGATTTTCTTCAAATCTTAAAAATCCATTCGGTCATCACTGCAGCAAAACGCCCGGAAACACTGAATATGACGTTGGACTTTAGTCGAAACGGAACTTAGCGTGATAATTACAATTTAACGCATTTTCATCCTATCGTTCACACATTTTCCCACACGGATAATTACACCAGGGTTTACGATTTTATTCGTCTCTTACGTCGTGAATTTATATGTCATAATCAAAAGAGCGCAAAGTTTTACGATTTTTTAATTGAAATTTGAACAAATAAGCCGGTACTTATGGGAGGGCGTGCAATTGTGGCTCGTAAAACATTTAGACGGTTGGCACGACATTTTTACAGCCCCTTCGGTACCTAATTGGGTGATAAGTTCTAGGAAATCATTGAAAACTCTTTTTTTCGTGTGTTTGGAACAGCCTAACCTGAGAAACGCTCCACCTGTCCATCTGATCCCTTACACCCACTCCTGGATCGCTCGCACGGGTCCTGCCACGTCACAAACCACATGAAAGGGTGACTGTGACATCAGATACCGCATTGTTGCGCAATGTTTAGCCCCAACCCAGTTGCACACAAAATAGATCTTCTTACCCCAGCTGTGTCGTGTGAATTATCATTGTTACGTCATTATACTTTATAGAGACGTCACATAAGTCAATATTAGCATCACAAAACTAATAGAGAGCGCATAAATGAAAAGCGTTCGCTTTCGCTACAGCGATTTATTTGTTAAAGCCGAAATTATGTAGCAAGGGTCGGCGGCAAAACAAATTAACATTGTGATGTCATAATAAAGAGCGGTGTCACGCGACGGCGCACCTGCAGCGTTTGTTCCACAACAATGACACTTAACTACGCAACAATTAGCAAATAAAGCGTCTCGAAATCGAAACTTCGGGAAGATTCTAGAATTCGAGCGCGCCGATTAATTCTCGAGTGAAACCTTTGCAAGTGAGCCATTGTTTCGTCACAACAAACAAGTGCAATTCGAAAACTCCACAACAAACGAATCGTTTCGAGCCAACAAAATCCTGATCGCGGCCAACATTATACGATTTCCATGGCCATTCGATGATATGAGATACTATAAGATTTCTATTGGATCACAATGTCACGAATTCCACAAACGAGGCCAAGTGAAATTCTAGAAACTTTTAATTAAGAGGTCGACAATGCACCTGTATATCGGCAATACTTGCGAATAAAGGATATTTATATGTTTTTTAATGTTTTAACGACTGTTCGTCTTGACGTATTATTATGTCCTGTGCCATGGTTTGATGCAATTGCTGTTTTTTTTCAGAGTAAAAAATGAGTAAACTAAATTAAAAACTAATAGTGGTTTAATTAATTGCATTCTCGCCTAGGTTTGTCTGCAGCGTCCGCTATATTTATTTATATCCTATTTTACGATGTGTTTTAACGAAAGTTCGTTTGTCCGTCTGTTGCTGTGGTGTGATTTGTTTTTTTGCCGTTGTTTTATGCAAATATATAAAAATATGAATAAACTTAACTTCTTTGCAAGCTCCGGTCAAGGGTTACTGGCGCATTTCCGGAGGTTTCAGACACAGGTTCGATAACAAAATCAAATCCAGCGAAATCCGCTTTTGACCCGAGGTCGTGATTGTTCGTGCTTTCGTCGCTGATTCTAAATATTGCTTGTCACGTCATAATCGCCGCTTTGCAACTATTACTTAGCGCGGCGACAATGGACATGACCTCGTGACGTCACATTCCGGCGGAAGTGTTTCCCGCGCAACCGCATACGTCACTTTCCCAATTATGTCGTCATTGATTGATGACGCAACGAGATAGCGCGCACCCATTGTTACGTTGATAATGAACAGACACGTGATGGATGGGAGCACTGAGAATGTGACGTCACAATGATACTTGTAAAACGCGCTGCAAAACAATCGATGAATCGATAACGTCATAATTACTCTTTGTACTTTTGACAAATTAAATGCACATTGCATTGTGACATAACAAGAGGTCGATGGTAGATCCGATAATTAAAGTTTGAAGCCATTGTCTTGAGCCGCGATTCTCGCGACCACGAAATTCCGCTAAAATTATGAAGTCACATCCGCCAAAAGTTTAACAATATCGGATTTCTATTCCAGAGTTCAAGGTCGCGAAATCTTCCCACGACTCTGTTGTGACGTAATAGACGATACTTGTGTCGTAAGGGAGCGAATTATTGTGTAAATGTCGGAATTTTAAGCGGAATCGGCGGGAAATTGGAAAGGTCTACCCACAATTTCAGAAGGTCCACGTAGTAGATTTTTTACTTGGCTTTTTTTTAAAGAATCCGCACAGAACAGTTGTGTGGTACAATGGTTAACGCGACCGATTTTTATTCTGACTTTTATGCAAAAACGAATTTATTGACGAGTCCATCATAAATTGCAAAGTTCTACCAAAAAATTCGAAAAGCCAATTCGGTGGAAATCACATTTTTTAAGAAAGAACCGCCAAGAGAAACTGAATGGTTACCGCGTTCAATTCACATCCCGATTTCTGTATAAAAACGTCCTAGTGACTAACCCATCATGGGTTCGAAACTTAGTGCAGTATAATATATATGAAAAATGCTGGGTTGGTTTTTTATTTGATTTTTTCAACGAATCCCCAATAGAACGCTTGTCTGCCCGAATGATCATCGCGACCGATTTATATTCCGATTTTTAGGAAAAAACGGATTTATTGTCTAGTTCTAGCCCAACATGGATTCTCATTCTAGCCCGATAAAAATATAAAAAAATGCTAGTTTCGAGTTTTCATAAGCTCCGCCTTTCACGACTACATTTTATTCAGTTATAACTCAACCTTTTCGTGTTTATTGAAGAAACATCGCGAAGACATTTATTTGTTTTGCTAAGTTTACCGCAGGGACGAAGAGAAACTTTCCCTTTCAAGTGGCCCGAGTCCTCAATTTTATATCTCGTGGTTGGTTCAATGGGTTCCGAGGGAATTTCACCGAAATTTAGATAAATTGTCCCGAAGCTTTTTAGGGTTTTATTCGTTCGAAGTTTTGATGGAAAACAGAAGAAATTTGGGTCAATTTATCTTTTCGTGTTGTCGCTACACCGCGCCCCCATTGTTGAGTTGACTGTGACGTATTTCCGTTGCCGGGGCGCCGACGCTACAATGGCTTTATTTGTTACGTCATCAATGCAGGAACGCGACGTGACGTTGGCGGTCACGTGATCCAGGAATTCGGATCTTGCCTGGCCGGATTTATTATTCCGTCATAATTGGTTTCAAGTCGCCGAAATGTTTCTGTGACGTGACAATACAAGGCCACATGCGAAAGAACGCCGCTTATTGGCGGCAATGATTTATACATTGTGACGTCACAAGGTATTCCTAATTAAGCGATTATGCGACAACAAAGGAAAGAAGAATCAAGTTCGCGAACAGTGACAATAGCGAACGTTGATCAAACATCGTATTTTATACAAATTACACAATTGTGGAACAATGGCCATTGTTCACCGCTAGAACAAACAATGGAGTCACGTGACCAAATATTTTGCAAGGATTTCGATTTAATAATTCGTGTTAGCGTACTCGCGCGATGTGGAATTACCCCCCACTGTCCCATCGATAGCGCTGGGTGAGGTAGGGAGTGGGGTAATATGGGTGGAATCGCTGGGGTTGAGTTTAATCAACACATAACGCATCAAGTACTCTTTTGATTTTTTTTGTTATTTTTTTACCGGGGTAGGTTGTGTGAACGCATCTGCTTTACTTATCCAGCGTATTATAGCTTGGTGGGTTAGTGATTCGACTTTTAGTTGAAGGGTTGCTGGCTTGAAACTGGTTGCTAGCTAGTTGGTGGTTCTCTTTGGTAAGGCACTTAGCGGACGCTGTCAGAGCTGGGTCAATTAATGAGTTAAACTAAAACAGCAGCAACGTCTCCTTAATATACAACGCACCTTGCAATAGCTTCAACAGCTGGACAGTGGGCAATAGTTATCAGACGGTAACCGTGTATAAATCCTTCAACGTGATTTTCACATCCATTCAGCTTCGTATTTGCACTATGTATTTAGTCCAGTCTCGCTCACCTTTACCCTTTCAGCTGCAATGATGTTGAGACTGCCATAAAAAACGGGGTCGAAATTCGACTTGGATTTTGCTGTCCACTCGAAGTCACTTCTCTGGCGGATTTTACGTCAATTTTGGTGAAATCTCTTTTTTGTCGATCATTTCAGTTTTGGACTGCTTTGCGTTTCGTGATAATTTTCGTTCGAATAATAATCGGGTTTGTTTGGAATGAAAGTGTCGCTGTGAGATCACAAAAGGACGCGCGACCGGAACAAACCACTTGAAACAATGGACGCGTCTCGTCGCACGTCAGTTACGTCACAATCGCAAACATTATGATGTAGGTTATGGGAGACCTTTTGATGAACCCATCGAAACAAAGTTTTGACAAAGTAAAATTAGAAAATGACCCCTCTAAGTAAAAATGAATCAAAATTGGGTTCAAGCAGGCCCCAAATCTCGACCCACGGATCTCGGGTTAAACTTCAGTGTACACTTTTCCATAAAGAACTTGATGCATTAAGTTGACAATAATTGTGAAGTTGTCAAAGCATAAAATTGGCAAGAAAATAAGATATGTAAAGTATAAATTTCGACTGAGTGCACATGTTAATGTTATATAATCTATTTGTTGTTGTTTGTCAAGTTGCTGTCTTAACTGCGAACCGCTGGACCCATTACTGCGGCTTTTTGCGTGTTGATTTAATCAAAACTACTGGAGAACACAAATAAAAACAATTAATCAGAATTAGATTACCATTAATAAAACTTGTTCTACTGTACTATGTACTACAGGCTTGGATTTTTACCGGAATAAAACGACGTTTAGTCCCTGGTATACTATATAAAAAACCTCATGTTTAACTTACCTGTATCTATACAGCCACAAGTCTGGATACCTTAATTGTACGGTTAGCTTATTAGCAGCTCGTTTAGTCGTCAACCGAAAGGGGCAAGTTCGAATCCAATCGGTAGCTAATCGCTATGTCCTTGGCTAGCATACCTAACTGAACCCAGAGGTTTAATTGGTCGAACCTAAACGGTAGTTATTTCACCATCGTATTTAACACACTGCAATGTAACACGACGGTGGGCACGAGGTAATTTAATAATAGCATGTGCTGTAGCACACCATGCCTTTAAACTAAGCATATGACTAAAAAATATTATGGAAGATTGGAAATTCTAATAACCACCACAACCTTGATATCGGAGATACTTCGATTATCTAAGCTATTCTCATTTAATTATTCGTTGCCTTTTACAGTGAGCGCTAATCGTTATAACACGCCGATGAAAAGCTTTTCAGTTTCTACATTGTAGTAAAGTAGTTTACACAGGCATCATACCACTCGAAAGCCAAGAAACAACTGTAAAAGTGATTTTAAAAGGCGAAAGATAAGACATCGAATCGAACAAAAGACGAATTAGCTTACTCATGCAGGTATAACCTCTCAAACACTCCTAATAATAAACACCACTTAAGGCACCTTTCAAAACATAAAAATACATGCTACATTTTTTTAATAATACTAATACTTACCACTTGTTAATACATACTAATACATGTAAACAATTAGTACTTACTTATACATGTCACTTATTAATATATACGTATACATACCACTTCTTTGTAGATACTAACAAATGCAAATAAAGGTAACTTTTTAATGAATATACTAATACCTACCACTTATTCGTACAGACTAATACATGCCACTTATAAGTACTTGCCACCTTTAAATAGTTTTGTTTATTTATGGTTTCCACGATGAAAACACGAAGCAGAACCTTTGATAATAATTCGAAAAAAGATGAAAAACGGCAAAATGACAGTCCCTAAAACGCATACTAATATCCATACTAACGTGTTCCACTAGTACATACTGATATATTACACTTATGAGTACATATTCATACTCATTAATACATGCCCTTATTCGTTATACTAATATACATATCAGGTGCCACTTAGTAATACATATACCATTACTGAAAATAGCCTACAACAAATACACTTACTAATATAGGGGTTGTAACGCCTCACGAAGTACCGTGATAAGCGACACTTTGGAAACATGAGTCATTTCGACAGGTGGAGATACAATTACCGAATCGACAGTATTTATTGTCCTAATCCTTTGTTTTCGGATTAGTTAAGCGTAAAGTGGGGAAGCGATTCGTAAAACAGTCTATGGTCTATTGGCGGAAATCGGGGTTTTGGTACAGTGGCCTTTGTTGTCCTCGTGATTTTTCTAACTTCCTGGTTACTTCTTTCCCCCAAATCAACTTTACTTGAACGTTGTGTGGCCAAATGGATGAGTCGGCCGATTCATACGCCACTTGCGATATGAAAAAAAAGAGTTTAGTTTGAAACCTAACACGGTAAAAAAGAACTAAATACTAAGTACTGATGGTGTGCCGTTTTTCTGCTTTCTCTTTCATTATTATATTTAGTGGAAATATCTTTATTCCTTATTTTTCTATTAGAACAGGTTTAAAGTACATATACCAATTTCTACACAAAAATACATATACCAATTTCTACAGATACATATACCAATTTCTACACACAAAAACAGTCCTACTGTCAAGCCGATTAAAAAAATGTCTCAAGATTAGTAGTGGACAAAGTACACAAAAAACTTCGCTTTCGTATATTTGTGATAAATCTAACATTCTGGTTTATGAAAGTAATTAACATAGAATAATTATGTCGTCCGATTCAATTATATTTTCAAAACCTATTTAAAAAAACGAAATATAGTAAAGAAGTAAAAAAACGACAATCGATAAAAATGTCTATAATCAAAATAATTATTTAATGTGGGTACATCCAGACGTGGCCGCCAAACCTTATATTAAAGAAAGTCTACAAACTAAATAAAGTTATAATGTCGAGTTTCTTTACAATTTAACTGTGAAGATAAGACAAAAAAACTAAAACAAGGTTTAACTTGTAAAACAAGGCCTACTGTAACGATTTTTCGTTTTGTTTCTTTGATTTTTATAAATTTTATAAATTCTTATTTTTAAAAGTTTACAAATAAAAGAAATTATTAAGTCAAAAGTGTTTTACTTGAACCTGAAGATATAAGGTAGAAGGAAAAAATGGTTATCTGTATCTATTTTACTGTTTCGTTTCTTTTATTTTTATCGATTTTATTTTTATAAATTCTTCTTTACTATCACGAAAGGTCGAAAATAGTTGCAGTAACGACTGTTGCAGGTACTTCCTGCTTCAATGATTATTATCGGATTCTGTAAGCGTCGTCGTTGTAATGAAAGTACCAAGTAGTGTTACCACTTAGGCGATGCATTAGCGTTGTTAATCAGCATTACCAAAGATCGTCCGATAGTTCACGAATCCCGCGTCTTATCGATGCCTCCTTCTCCTCCAATTCTAGACCACAAACCACCTGTTTTATGACGTCACAATCTCGTGCAGACGCCCCATTCATTGTTATTCGATGCAATCATTTGTCACGAAGAATTATGTCACAAAGAGGCCAATGACGTCAGAAACAAGTGGCTTAACCGATTTGATTCTAAATTAAAAAGTTGGACCACTTGAAATACCCATTCACCCCAAACCACATGAATTTGAAACTTTTTGCTATTTTAATAACGCTGCCAATTTATGCGTCTCGGGCGTCATCTGGCGGTTGCCGATTTTTAAACCGCAAACTTTCTAACCAACCAAAATGGAGTTTTTATTTCAAGCTAAGTTTAAGCTTTAATTTAAACCATGACCACAATACTTTATTACGTAAGATTGCAGTCAAACCAGTTTGACCGGGCATTTTATAATTTACCTCGATTTTTACTTTGAATTGGTTAAGCTTAGCCGACTAACAGCCGGTAAGTTAGGGATTATTTGAAATTGGATTATTGGGCTGCATGTTTTAACCACGTGAAACAAGCTGAAATAGCTCGTGTAAACCGTCGATTGTCAGTGTGAAAAACAAAAAAGTCTCAATTACAGAGTAATATTGCATTTACACGTTAATAATTTTCCAATGGTAATAAATTACGAGATTACAAAATTAATGAATGCGATTACTATTACTATTTCACTAACACTACTATTTACATTACAGGCCGACATGGATAAAAAGTTTGTATGCATGAAGATCTTTATGTTTAGATTGGTGGTTTCATCAGCAAGCAATTCCTGCAAAGCTTTTCTTTTCGTGAGTTATATTGTTTTTTATAATTTTGCAATTATTTATATAATGTAAAGGTAAAATTGTTAGTTGCCTTGTTTCTTATTATATAGTTCATTTAAAAAAACATACTTGCACAACATATCAAAAGTAAAATACGTAAGTGAAAATTATCTTTGCCGTGGAATCCAATTGGTTTAAATTACATAAGTATCGGTTAGTTCGTATAACTCATAAGTTTGTTCTTTCCCCCTTAATGTACTTTCACGTAATAGATTATTTTTAATTTTCCTATTTATTATCCAAAGTATTCGTCTGGTAAATTCATCTTTGCTCTCTATGTATTTATTCCCAAAATCGAGTTGATGTTTTTTACTGATTATTTCAGCCTTAAAAATATAGATTGCTTTGGTTACAAGTAAATTAGGCGTTGCATTATTACTCGTTTGGTTATATAATATAATTAATTTTGTTATTTGCGTTTTCTGTTTGCACGCATAGTTTGTTAGTACTTCTATTTCTTTAATTATTATTTCGGTTAGCTGACATTCCGTAAGAATGTGCTTTATATTGTTTGATCTACTTCCGCAAAATTTGCATTTTCTAATTAATAATTTATCGCTTTGATAATGCGTTCCAATTTTATTTTTATAACAATCGCCGAAATGATATGCGGTGTGTGCTATTTTGTCATTTCTATCTCGTTCTGCGTTATTAAAGGGATGTTTAGTTAATTTATCATTTAGCGTAATTTGTGACCATTTTATTATCTCATTATTTCCACGTATTATAGTCGCTTGCGCCTTATCTTTTAATAGTTCTAGGTAAATGGGTTTTAATTTATTCGATTTCCATTGGAAATCTTTCCGTCGTAACTCGTAAAGTATAAATAGTTTGTCGAATTTCCTTATAAAAGTCGTTTGGTTTTGTTGCATTTAAGGCCGATTTCGTATATACATGTTTGTTTTTTAATTACATGGTTGACGCTAAATTGAAAGTGTCCATTCTTGTGAGATCGTTTCCACTTTTTCTAGTGTGCTAATATTATATATAATCGAGTTGCTCTTACAACTTTTAATTTTAGTGATATATCTGGGGCATACAATCCTCCATCATTAGGCTGCGCAATTAGTTTTTTCCGTGCTATTCTGTCAATTTTTTGTGGTAACCATATAAATTTATATATATATATTAAGTTATTAATTTCGTTAATAAATTGTTTAGGAAGTATTATATGTCTTCCGATCGTAAACAATTGCGGCATAAAGAGCGAGTTTATTATAATAATTCTACCTTTTAATGTTAGTTTTCGAAGATTTTTCCAATATAAAGCATGTATATACAACGCGTTGAGCTTTTGCTCAATGTAGTGTGATAACTTCCCTTGCGTTTTTCCAAACATATGGATAAAACATCCTATTCTGTTTTAACAACTGTAGTTTTTTACATATTTTTTAGTCTTTAAACATATAAAGGAGCGGAAAATAAACTTAAACTAAATTACCCACACGGTAGCGCTGAAAAGTAACAACCACCGATAACCGACTTTAGCAACCACATATTACTCAAGTGTATAGAAGAGCTTGAATAATACGATATTCCTATACATTAGTCATAAAAGCTCCCCCGCCAAGGCGCCACCAACGTTGTATAATAATCCACCGCACACGGCTGGAATCACGAACTGAAAGATTTTAGTTGGAACTCGACCCCCATGGTTGTGATGTTTAATCCCATTTTGTGAATCGGATTGTTGCCTTTCTCCATTCGTGAATTAAATTCCAGAATTTCAAGTTCTTCAAACGAACTCTAACATCTAACTCAAAATTTCTAGTACTTTAAACCAGGTAACGATGTGAACCCAGAAACCGTCGTTTCCTAACCTTGCCTTAATCTTAAATCCAGAATATCCCTGGTTCTCCGATTCTTGCCTGAATCTGATCAGATCCCTAATTATACATTCTTGCCCTTGATCCCTTGTTCCCCAACCCTGGCATGGATTTAAACCCAGGATCCCTTGTTGTCCAACCCTGGCATGGATTTAAACCCAGGATCCCTTGTTCTCCAACCCTGGCATGGATTTAAACCCAGGATCCCTTTTG